>CAUYSK010009505.1:0-77123 GCA_963575035.1 Avahi laniger
AATATGAACATTAAAGACTGAAGACTCAGAAGGAAGTGAGTAGCCTGGCAGAGAGAACAGAAACCACCCAAGGCTTAGGGAACACCTCAATTGTCAAGAACACGGGAAATCGCAAAAACTCCACAATCCCACCGCACACACACTGCTTACTGTGCGTGAAGAAGATGAAGCCACAGAGGGGGGAGGCCCAAACTCGGGGGTTCGACTCTGTCACCCAGGAGTGTTGCTGTACAATCTGTCTCACTTTATGCTAAGTAAAGCTGTTTTACTTGGAATGCTACTACATCCTAGCCCTGCAACCTGGGCGGACCACCTCTCTAAACCTCACTCAGGAAGGATCATAATGCCCACGACGTCACGTGAAAAACTCTTAGTGCCCATTACACTGCAGGCACCCAAAAATGTGAGCTATTTTCCTAGCTAGTCTAGAGAGGAAAGTGACTGGACAGGAACATATCCTCCCACAGGAAAGCACTGGATGTGTCTTGCCCCCAGGGAGACAAGACTTAGGGCCTAGGAAGGAAACAAAGGCAAATGCAGGGGATATCCAGGAAGCCAGTGCAATATAAATCAAAGGCAAGGTTTGGGGACCTAATGGAGCTATTCCAAAATGCAAAGAACATAGGTACTAAGGCCTGGAGAAGCTGCCCAAGGCAGCAGACAAAGAAAAAAGGAGGTTGAGTTGTTTCTCTGGGTGACTCTATCACTGGAAACTTGCCAACTGCAGTTTGAGAACACTGGGCAGAGCTACTGTGCCTCACTGTCAGTGCCAACTTGGACAGGAAGTGATACGGCTGAGTCCCACGGTCATGGAGCCAGCAGGGGGGAGAAGGGGGCATCCTCAAAGAAAGACATCATTTTAATTCTCTGGCCTGGCTTCTTACCTCAGCCTCCCCTCTCCCCGGCCTCCATCCATTTCCATCCACAGAATTACAATACATGACTTGAATTAAAAGACAATTGTTCATTCCTACATGGGCAAAATTTTACAGAAACTTACAGAATTTCCTACTTAAGAAGAATGACAATTTTCTTTTCCAATTGTAAAACTTTTTTAGGGTTGGTGCTTTCCTCAAGTTTCTGAGAGAAGACATCGGGGGAAGGAAGAAGGCACTAAAAGCATCTGATCCTTTCCGCCTCAGTGCGTCTGTACGCCTGGACTATAACTTACCGTAGTTCGTTCCCAGGACAAACAGTCAATAGTTAAATGTCAGCCGGGAGGCCACTGTATAACTACAGGAAGGGAGGGAGTCACCCTAGAAGTGATTAAAACCAAGTGGTGAAGAATTAAATCATTCTCTGCCAGTATGTTTGTAAGACATACGCATCTGCCAACACAGCATTTTCTGCTTAAGAGCAACATTTTTCCCCTTTCAAGAAAATCTCCCAGTGTCTGCTGAGACGACACCACATCTGACATTATTTTCCGCAGCCTCCCCAGCCGTGTGATTAAGGCACAAATTTTTGTGACCAAAGCACATGTACCCACTGTGCACAAAAGTGCTTTCAAAAAAGAACAAGTTTCCGAAGTTCTTCTAACAATCCCATTGTTTTGGATTCACAAGCTGCAAGAACGTACATTTCTGCATTACATTTTCTGAATTTCCACAAGTTGGGTCGGTCTAAAAGCTCATTCTTCACACTCCCACTAACTATTTATTACTCAGTGCCCTTTCCAAGTAAATCAAGATAGGCAGTTATCAAAGCAGATGCATTATTTGGGTGCACTGGACAACAGAACTGGTCCTGCCCACTCCTGTTCCTCATGATGCAAACCTCTGCTCACCCCTGTGGATAAAAAAGCACAGTGATAAAAGGGGCTGGGGACTTATGTTGTTCTCCTTATCTCAGCCCAAGTCTGTGAAACCTGAGAGTGTCAGCTAGTCAATCTCCAGATCCTCCTGAAAGGATGATGTGCGCAGTGATTTTTGTTTTGCTTTTCATAAACATGGGAAAGAGGAGGCATGCCTTAGAGACAATTAGATAATGAACTCAGCTACTGAAAACCAATTCCAGCCTACTTCTCTAAGAGGAAAACAACATAATGTATAGGAACTGCTCAAAGCTCCTATGACCTTTGCATCTGCCTCATTCATTCTATCAGGAACTAGAAATGTCACCTCAGTTTGGACTGACTGGCCCAAAGGACCAGCCTCTCTTATCCTTGGCTTCTCACCTTCCACCAGGATGGTCTGGACACTTGAGCACAATCCAGGAGAAATTACTCAAGATTCAAATAAGCTAAATAATCTTAAGAGTGATTTGGAAGAGAAAAAAAATATATATATATATATATATGTACACACACACACACACATACACACATATATTAAAAAAATAAAATTTTCTATTTTTCTGCCCTGTCCAGGGGCATAAAAGTTTTCATATATTAAGACTATGCCAGGCACTCTAAATGCATTATGCATTATTATATCATCGGTCCCTTACAAAGAGCCCAGTAACAAACTGTCTCTATGCCCATTGTTCAGATGAGGAAATTGAGGCTTAGTAAGTTTAAACAACATGCCTGAAGTCACAAATTGGCAGATCTAAACTCTGAACTCAAACTTCTGCTCTCAGCCCAGGATTAACATCTAAGATATAGGTTGATTAGCAACAGATTCTAAAAACACCTATGACTCCTCCAAATTCCCCTTGGGGTTCACTAACTTTTACTGATAAAATTAATGATCATCTCCTTTTGTTCAACAATCTTTGTTTCTGCATAAGAAAACCTCACACACCCAGTTTTGCTTCTGACTGGCAATAAGTCACATTATCTCCAAGGCACCAGCTTCAAAGCAATGCAAATATTCAAAAGTGCCCTCCTCTTCAAAGACTTTCCATCACTGCAGGACTAAATCCAATTCCAAAACTGTTCTGACCAGCAACTACACGGTGCCAGATGCCCCATTATCTTAGGCAAGTCACCGAGCCTCCAAGCACCACCACCTTCCTGCTCCCTCCTGCTGCTGTGTACACAAGGTTTATTATACCATAATGGCCGGTTTTGCTTTCTGGCCAAGAGATAAGAAAAACAAAGCTGAGATGCTACTGTTGGTATGAAAATCTGTGATCCACACTCCAGAAATCTGGAAGTGCATTTCTCCCTAATAAACTCAAACAGTTTTATCCACTTCCAAGATGTTCCAAAACCAGTAATAAAGACTGTTTTAGTCCCAGGACACAGCTTAATCAGAAAATTGGATGCTCGAGCCAAGTAGCTTGGTGAAAACATTCATATAAGGAATGTTAAGCTTCTGAGTACCAACTATATATCTAAATTTAAAAATAACCCATAATAATTAAAAATAAAAAATTAGAAAAGAAACAATTACACCGAAAGTACAATGGTGGTTACCAGTTTTGGTGGGGGGGGGGGGTAGAGGAGAACAGGGAGGTAGCATTTAATGGGTACAGAGTTTCTGTTTCAGAAGATGAAAAAGTTCTGGAGAGGGATGGTGGTGATGGTTGCACAACAATGTAAATATACTTATCACGGAACTGCACACTTAAAAATGCTTAAAATGGCAAAAAAAATTGTGCTTAAAAAAATGTTCTCAAGCTGTTTTTAATCTGTATACACTGTATGTCTAAGTGAGGCCCAAGTCCTCTTTAGTTTAAGGAGAGGACTGACCACAGGGGCCGAGAGTGGCCCACAAACGATTTTACAGTCTACTTATGCCATAGTATCTCTGTGCTTGCGCTCATATTCAATGAATGTTTTAAACTAATTCCCTCCTAGGAAAAAAGTGTTTGAAATGCCTCACTCATGTGTATACTGTTGGGATGCCAGGTGGACGTCTCAGGTGGGCACATAGACAAGTTCTCCTCGCAGTGTCACAATATAACACGGCAACAGTTTAGCCCACACAGACATATGCACGCTAGTGACAACATTTTTTTTTTCCTATTTATGGCCTCTTTCAGAATAACACTGAGGAAAGATGTCAAAAGGTTGCTACGGTTCAGAATGAAATGGTCTCTGGTTCACTAGTCTCTTTTTTCACCTCAGGCAAATAAAGGCTTTTAGTAGAAGGAAAGCACTAATGTAGCTGTACTCCAGTTAACTACTGATGCCGTATTTTCATCACCCAAGACTGGACCAAGAGTTGCATCTCAAATGACAGAGAGTCCCCAGAATCAAGTCTCTTCAACTCGGCTCTCAAACGGAGGAGTTTTGTTTTGAAATTGTTGACCTATTTAATTGTTTATTTTTCCTCTCTCAAGCCTGAATGTTCTGATTTGTAAGCCAATCTTGATCCCAAAAGTGAATAATTAAGTATTTTTTACCCTCGTTTTGGCATCTTGTTTCCCCCTCATTGCCTCATTGGGGGGATAAAAAAAGCAGCAAATCTTGAGTTGGAAAACTCTGACCTTTTACCAACCTAGGTCAGAGTACTTCTTTTGAACTACTTAAAATTCTGATCAATTGCCCTTAAAATTTGCATGATTTAGTTTTAAATGTCGCTGCAAAATTGATGGGTAACATGAAAATCAACAATAAAATATCTAAAATAAACTTAATCTTCTCTAATACAAAAATATTAACATTAACAATTGGACTAGTGTTACAATTAAAATGTGAATAGTTAGGCTGATCAACACAAAGAAATGAACTCAACGAGCATAAGGGATTTAGCTAAAGGAAGTGAAAGGGATTATGAAATAAATGGCTGGGAAAACCAGCAGCCACCTGAAAAAAATAAACTTGGATCCATACTTACTAAAATAAATTCAGAATGGACAAATAATTTAAATATGAAAAATTGAAATCATAGAAATATCAGGAAAAAACCCTGTACATTAAAAAAAATAATTTTAAGGTGGGGAAGGCCTTTTCTCTTTATGGCATTAAATGCAAAGGCCTTAAAATAAGCTGATAAATTCATCTACATGGTAAAATGTAACATAATCCCAAGTCAAGGCCAGGCACAGTGGCTCACACCCGTAATCCTAGCACTCTGGGAAGCTGAGGCAGGAGGATTGCTTGAGCTTAGGAGTTCAAGACCAGCCTGAGCAAGAGCGAGACCCCTGTCTCTTCCAAAAATAGAAAAATTAGCTGGGTGTCTTGGCACCTGTCTGTAGTCCTAGGTACTCAGGAGGCTGAGGCAGGAGGATCGCCTGAGCCCAGGAGTTTGAGGTTGCGATGAGCTATGACAGTGAGCTATCATCATGCTACTGCACTCTAGCCCTGGCAACAAGAGTGAGACTCTATCTCGAAAAAACAAAAAAAAATCCAAGTCAAAACATCAACAATAAACTGGGAACAACTCCAATGCCTATCACACAAAAGGGGCTTATTTTCCTTATATATAAAGTGAAAACAACTTGGTAACTAACAGCCCAATAGCAAAGGATATGAATGGTTTACATAAAGGTAAATACAACTGGTTCTTACAAAAAGATGCTCAACCCTCCTAAGAGAAATGAAAATTAAAACCACATGAGGACCGGGCGCGGTGGCTCGCGCCTATAATCCTAGCTCTCTGGGAGGCCGAGGCGGGCAGATTGTTTGAGCTCAGGAGTTCGAAACCAGCCTGAGCAAGAGCGAGACCCCGTCTCTACTAAAATTAGACAGAAATTAATTGGACAACTAAAAATATATAGAAAAAAAATTAGCCGGGCATGGTGGCACATGCCTGTAGTCCCGGCTACTCGGGAGGCTGAGGCAGGAGGATCGCTTGAGCCCAGGAGTTCGAGGTTGCTGTGAGCTAGGCTGACGCCACGGCACTCACTCTAGCCCAGGCAACACAGTGAGACTGTCTCAAAAAAAATAAATAAATAAATAATTAAAACCACATGAGATACCATTTTCTACTTAGATTAGCGAAGATTAAGAAATTTCATAACACACTGTGTTGGCAAGGATGTAGAGAAACAGGTACTTTTATAACTTGCTGGCACAGCTTCTATGGAAGGCATCTGGAGCAGTATCTATTACAAATACAAATGCATATCTCCTTTTATATGGTAATTCTACATCCATCACTCATGCTATTATCACATGTGAGCATAATATATGCACAAAGTTATTCCTTGCAGGACTGATAAAGCAAATTTAATAAGAAATTGATTAAACAAAATAGAACATCTGTTAAAAAAAAAAACACTACACTGCCATGTTTAAAATGATAAAAATAAAATATAGAGATAACAGTACCTAGATGGAGGAGTCTCAAGACATGGTCCCATGAAAAAAGCAAGGTGCATAACAATATGTAAAGGATGTTATCATCAATGATATAGAAAGAGAAGGAAAATATGTTCACAGACACAGGAGGCTTTTCACGATACCCTTTTATATTTTTTAAATTTGAGCCATGTATTAGCCATGTAAAATTTACTTTTTAATTCAGAAAAATGGTTGTCAGGTAAAGCTGAAGAAATCCACCAGAAAATGGAATAAAAAGACCAAGACATAGAAAATAGGAGAGGAAAATTAAGAAAATTAAGGGATTGCTCCAGAAGGACCAACATTTGAAAAGAAGAATTCAATGAAAAGAAGGAAATTTATTCAAAGATAATTCAAGAAATTTTCCAGTAACTGAAAAACACAAGTTTCTAGTGTGAGAAGACCACTGTGTGCCCAGAAAAATGAATGAAAAAAGAGCAATTGGAGTATTTGGAACAAAGAGAAAATCCTAAAAACTTTTAAAGAGAAGAAGGTGGCAGGGGTGGGGAGCCTGGTTTTGTTTGTTTGTTTGTTTTTAAATAAAAAACTAGAACTTTAAGAAGCAATCTCTTCCAAGTTCTGAGGGAAAAGAATTTCCAAAGTAGAATTATATACTTAGCCAAACTAATAAGAGTAAAGAACCTTATCAGAAGCTGTTGGCCCATAACCTATACCAAGACTAGAGGCCAAGAGAAACCACAAGGAAACAGGACATTACAGCAGCCAGGAAAGAGAAACGAAGGGAAATCTGTAGAAGAATGTGGACACTTCAGAAGGGAAGCCTTCAGGAGGAAAGGGTGCAGAGAGCTACCCCGAGGAGGGCAAACAGAGAGAGGAGGGTTAGGCTTCAGTGTGGGAGTGAACCAGTGAGAAGTACGTAAAACTAACAAGCAAATAAAACAATTATTAACTCAGGGTGAGGAAAAGCTGTATAAGGAAGGAAATGTCATTTAAATTACATGTCTCAGCTGTTAATTATTTCCAGTCAAAATACTACTACACATTATATATTGATAACATGAAAAACCATATTTATTCAGAAAGTGGAAGGAGAGGTATTGGGGGAAATTATAAGAGTTATGTCTTCATTTATCAGTGTGAAGACAGTAAATGATATCCAAAATTGGATTTTTTTTAAATCAAGAAATGACATCATCTACATGCTTTCTCAAGATACTGCCATTTTCATAGGTCTAAACCAGTCAAATATAAGCATTTTCTTATGGTTGAATATCATCAAAAGAAAGGTAAGAGATTTCTCTGAGGGGAAGGTATCAGGTGGCAAAGGTGGGGCAGAGAGCTGTTTTCATTCATAAGCCTTGTAGAACCTGACTTTTTAAAGCATACAAACACAGATGTACGAAAACACTGTTTAAATGTTTCAAGGGTTTTTCACTCGAGAACCACTAATGGGCTTATTTGCACTGCCCCCATAATAAAAGCCTTATTTCGAATAACATTTTAAGAACAGTCTAAGATTTCTAGGTCTACTGCTGCTGGGACCGTCTACCAACTCCTACTGTGGGCTGGGAACGCAGTCAGACCCTTAGTGCTCCATTCACTGGGAGAAACACCTCAGAGACAATGCTAGCATGGGAACACTCCTTCAAGAGTTCAGAATTTTTCAGGTTTTCTCAGTAACTCCTTAATTTTTATAATCCTAAAATGACTAAGATCATAAAATAAAATCAGAATTCCCAGTACTTTTGTTATTTTCCAATGCCTCATTCTCCTGAGAGGCAAAGTTAGGGACACACGTGGGTTTGCTTGCAGAATAATTAAAAGCAACTTGAATAGGAAACTGAATTAAGTTGTGAGAACCAGTGGCTTCAGGGAATGAGATTTAAAAACAAACAAAATACTGATCCTTTGGGTGACAAATTCAATTTGTTGAAAAACTGCTGCACAGTTTCTAAGGAGTCACTGTGAAATTCCCAGTTCTAGTTCTAACGGACAAGCAGCAGCCAAAAGAGCAGGGAATGGGCACAGGCTTTCCTGCTTATTCTCCTAAGTCACAGTGCTAACATCACCACACGCCTGCTTAAAGAAAAGTGCAACACTTAACGAGAGTCATCAACTTAAATTTGACCAACTCGAAAATATGAAAGTCTATGGATTTTTCTAAGTATCTATGTGTCAGGACTTGCTAAGACTGTCGAAATTCAAAAGGAATTTCTCCAAAAATTTCAAGCAAAATTGAAGTTCTAGGAAGATGTTTACCCTATGACTTTGGGTACTCCCTGAAACTATCATCATTTCAGAAGCACGCACTAGAGTAAGTCCTTGTGTTTCCAGACTCAACACCCTACCATTAATTTAATCCTTTCAAGTTTTAGTGAAAAGAAATTCCTTTTAGTAAACTGTGGCAAGAAATATTTTAAAAGATATTCTCTTAGAAATTAGGGTCCTTGGGTTTAAGAAGCAAGAGTTTGGGATCGACTAATCAAAGCAGTAGATGACAGTAGTTTATGTTAATACTCGTATAAGGTAATCTGACACATAGAAGCCTACAGGGAGACAGCATATCCAAAATTGTTGCCGCAGAACACTGATCAGAACCAGTAAATGGCATACTACGTGAAACCATGGTGCTCACCTGGCCAAAGCTAAAATAAAACCAGCTATAAGCTAAGACAAACAAATCTCTGTAATAAAGGACTTTTCTTCCTTTGTAGCTTGGATTTGAATTCTTATACCCCATACACTCCCAAAAGTTACCTGAAGGGTCTAACTTATAAAAGGCAGAGTTATTATCAAAAAATACACAAAAAGAACTCTGAAACAACTTTTCATCACATAAAGGCTGAGGAAAGGTATTATTTTACCAATATATTGAAGCAAATCAGTATCACAACTAAGCCTAAAACTTAGTTCTTGGTAGCCAAAGCAGAAAGAAAATGTATTAAGATATACAACGAAATTTCATAACGGGGGGAAGTGATCCCTGCTCATCAGGGAAATAAATATTTTCCTAACAGTGAATTGAAACATACACATCCTTGTATGAGGGCAAGAGATTCTGAACAGCACAGTAAATACTCATCAGCAGTTCATTCAGCAGTTATCTTCTAAGTGCCTTCTATGTTTCCAGGTTATGTTCTATCTAGGAGCTTAATGTACATCAACCAAAAAACCAAATAAAGATCTCTGCCCTGGGGAAGCCCATACTCTACCGGAATAGACCATCAGAAAATAAATACAAGAGGTAAATTACATAACATGATACTGGTTGATCTGTGCTATGAAAAAAAAGGCAGAGCTGATTAAGAGGGATCAGGAGTGCCAGGAAGGAACAGATTATAACCTTGAAAAGAGAGTCACAGTATTGAGACGGTGACATTTGAGCAAGGACCTTACAGAGATGAAGAGAGGGCACTCCAGGCAGAGGGAACAGCCCGTGCAAAAGGCCCTAAGGGAAGCAACAGGTATGTGTGAGGAAGAGCACAGGAGGGGCACGTACAGGAGAGGAGGTTAGGGACCAGGTCATGAGAGCCATAAAGTCCACTGTAAAAGCTTTTTCTTCCTATGGGAGACAGGGAACCAACACAGGGTTTGGGCGGTGCCACCATTTGACTTTTGTTTTTAAATGGATGGCTGTTGAGAATGAGGGGGAAGCAGGCAGACCAGTTACAAGCCTACTCAGTAATCCGGGAGAGAGGGGACCGCGGCAGTGGAGATGAGGAGAGGAGGCAGATGCTATCTCAGTAAGTCGGGTCAGAGAGGATGGTGACAGAGAGACAGAGAGAAGGAAGCAGATTCGCATATATTTGGAAGGTGGAGTTAACAACAGGCTTTACTACTGGATGGGATGTGTGAAATAGGGAACTGAAGATGACTGCAAAGTTTTCGGTGTTTTTTTTTTTTTTCAACTAGCAACAGAAAATTTATTGAGAGACAGACAACAGATTCCACTCCACTGACAGAGTAGGGGTCCTTTCCTAAGTTTCTGGGTTTTGCCACCCATCAGGATAGAGAAGACTGCAGGGAGAACAAGTTTGGGTGGAGTCAGAAAGGCTATTTTGGCCTGGCTGATTTGGTCGCCAGGCACTGGGTAGAGACATGAGGAGGGAGTTGGATGTATGAAGTGGGTTTGGAGAGAGAAGGCAGAGCTGGAGATGTGAACATGAGAATGCTAGGAATATCAACCATACCTAAAGCCATGAGACGGGCTCAGGTCCCCAAGGGAGTGCGTGTCCATAGAAAAGATCAAGGACTGAGCCCTCCAGCCCTCCAAAAATCAAGGCTGCTAAGGACATAAGGAATGAGCACAGGAAACTGGGGAATAGCCAGTAAGCAAGGGGAGAGCCAGGAGCTATAGATGATTTTTATTATGATGTTTTGTATTATCCACCAATAAAAGCAAAAGGCGTAACATTAAGTCAAAGTTCAGGGAAGGCACTCTGTGGGGAGCCACAGCACAGCAGTGCAGGCATTTAGCTTTTGGCCAACTCTGTCTTGATTCCCATGAGCTGTCAGCACCAAAGGAGGGGTACGAAGAGAAAGCCTGGGCAGGTCAGAGGCTGGTGGTCAGGAGAACACAGCCACGTGCTGCCAGCCCATGGAGTACACCGGAATCTACAGAGTGAACTGGGTTAGGTATCAATATGGCTCATCAAAAAATACCAACTTCAGGCTGGGTGTGGTAGCTCATGTTCATGTGGTATCTCATGCTACCACTCCTAGCACTCTGGGAGGCTGAGGTAAGAGAATAGCTTGAGCTCAGGAGTTTGAAACCAGCCTGAGCAAGAGGGAGACCCCGATTCCACAAAAAAATAGAAAATTAGCCAGGCGTCGTGGCGTGAGCCTGTAGTCCCAGCTACTTTGGAGGCTGAGGCAGGAGGATTGCTGGAGCCCAGGAGTTTGATGCTGCACTGAGCTATGATAATACCACTGCATTCTAGCCCAGGCAACAGAGCAAGATTCTGTCGCCAAAACAAAACCACAACTTCAACCCCCGAAGTTAGTGTGAAGTCCCTTTCAGATCTGTCCCTGCAGAAGTGCCCATTATGCTGTTTGCCTTCTGCCATTTCAATCCCACTCTGGGTCCTGGGCCTAAAGAGCAGACCTTGGGGGTACACCAGGAGCTCCTTCCCCATTAGCAAAAGGGCTCAAAAAAAAATCCTTGCTCTGTGTCAGAGTACTGGGACAGAGACCCCAGTATTCCACTGAGCAGGCACAGCATGTCAGAATAAAGGAGACTAAGTGAGCACAGAAAGAAGCGTTAGTGTTACCTGGCTCTGTGTGTGCATGTGTGTACTTCGTACACACAGGGCCTCTTAAAACTTTTAACTGCACAAAGTAACTATGATATGTATTTATACCCAACCTTGTTCCAAAAAGGCTTAAGGCAAATTTGAAAACCAGATGTAATTATATTTACCTTAATTTGAAAACAAAAAAATATAAATTCAGCACAAAGGAAAACAGAATAGTAAAATCAGGCCTAAATTAGTTAGCAAAAATAACCATCATGAAGTTCTACGTGGTTTGACAGTGGGATAGAAATTTGGCGAAAGCAATAAGGAAATCACAATCTCTTACAAGATTCACATTATTTAGTAAATCACATTTTCGCAAATGCTTCAGCATTTTCTATTATCAAGGCCTCGGGCAACTTTTCTTCAAAAGAAGAAAACTTCTTCAAGAGAAGGCCATTGAAAGAGGCAAAAGAGCGTGTGAGAGTTTCCTGTAGCTGTTTCCTAAACTATTCTCTATTCCTCAGCAAGGTAAGCTGAGGACAAGAATACATGCTAATTCAATAAAACAAATCACAGGGAAAAGAAAGTACAGCATTCCAAGTACCCAATATTTTGATGAAACTAGTAAAATCTTTAGAATTTCATAAATGAACACTATTTCTCAAAAATGTTTTCATTAAGAGTCGGGGGCAGGTTAACTGTTCAGGAAGAACCCAGAGTGTAGTGTCCTTCGCTTCCAATTGAGGGTTGGGCCACTTACTTTAAAAGTCAGTCAAGCAGAAGAGATTTCAACATTCTCATAAAAATTATAGAACCTATCCAAGACTCTTGCCTAAATAGATGGCCCCCACCTTGTGAAAAGGAGTGCCAGAGTAGACCTGCAGAAAGGACCAAGATTCCCAAGATTTCTAAATCTCCCCAACAAGTAAATGGTGAATAACCAGATCAGGGCACTAACATTTTGAACTTCAAATTATAATTTGCCATCTTTCCTCAAAGAATTCTGATTTCATACTTTTTAAGTGATAAGACAAATTTCCTAGTAAGAAACAGCTCAGCAATTTCACTTTTGAAAGAAAAATACCAGGGCAGATTTACTAGGCCCTAATAAATTTTATTTTCATCAAAAGGGCCTATCTCAATCCTTCTCTTGACAGCACCAACTACTTTTGATTGACTACCAAAACCATATTAATTCAGGCAATTAAACAAAAATCATTGACCAATAAGATAGCAGTGACACATGGAAAAATCAAGATAACAAAGTGAAGAGAGTAAGAAGTGTAATTTTTTAGTTAAAATACAGATCTAGACCCTTGAGAAATATTAATAGAAAGTTACCAAATTGTGGGTACAGCTCTCTAGCTCATAAAAGATTAATCAGTCCTGTCCAAAACCTAGATCATTTTTTATGTCTAGGCAGATTTCTGAGGCATAACCTTTTCAAAATAAAACTCAAAATACAGATTTTCATCAATTCTAAAAACTGTTTTTGAATCAGCATTAAACCTTTTGAATTAAATATAGTTTTCCATTATGGCAGATTATATGTTGTTTCCAATTATTTGGTGCCTTCCCTGAAAGGGGATTATACCCCCCATTGTCGTGTGACTTACAGTGTCTCCAGATGGAAGAATTAATTACACTTCCCTACCCCACTGTTGGCAGGCTTAGCCATAAGACTTGCTTCAGCCAGCTGAAGGCGAGTGGAAGCTACATACATGTAGAAGTGTTAATAACCATGAATAGACTGTTCATTTTCTTTCTTACCTCTACCACAAGAGGATGTCTCTGAGTAGGGGTGGCGCATTCAGACTGGATCTTGGACAAACATGACCCTTGGAGGAGAGCCCTGGCTGTCATAAATGTGAACAAGAAACTGAAATGTTATTTTACGCCACTGAGCATAATCTAGTGTAACATGAGTAATGAAACCACTTCATTTTTCAAACTATTTTAATGATCAATGGAATAATACCTAGAGCAATCGAAAGATAGATGAATGGTAGGTCTTACTGCCAGGGAAGTTTGATGCTGACCATCTGCATAAAAAAATCTAATAAACTAAAAATAACTTTTGCCTATTTCTAATTAAAGTTTTTACTTTATAAATATGTACTTTAGGGGGAGGGGAAAAACTTAAGTTACTTGTTTACTTGACCTTTAGAAGACCTTAATGAGAACAATAGTTAAGTTCAAAGAAGACAAGGTTCAACAGCTCACCATTCCACAGGCATGTAATTAATCTCTAACTGATGGGGATAAAACAATCAAGGTTATAAACTTAACCGGCATACCAGTCTCCTGGCAAAATAAGGAAATATAATTGTCTGGGATTTTATAGGATATAGAAATCATTCCAAAAAGTGCAAGTTCTTTTTTAGCTTTTTAGTATTAGTCTCTGCCTGAAAATCTTACCAACATCTGGTGATGTAAATAAGTTTTTTAAATGATCAATTAAAACAGAACTTGGTGAAAATTACTAGATCTCTAAAAATTTTTTTCTAGAAGAAAAAAAAAAAAAGACACCTAAAATTAAGACTCCTCATATAGCTACTCTGATGAATTCACTTAAAAACTTAATTTCTGAAGGAAACATATTCAACACAACCTCTTGCAAATTTGTGGTGGATCTTGGGAAGTTGGGAGTCCAGAGAAACTCAGTACACTTAGTAGGACTAAGGTGGCAGATTTTCATATTCAGAGGCTAAAGTAAAAGAGAGTTTTAATTGAGAAGGAACGAATAGATAAGGCACAGTTATAAAGATACCTAGTAAAAGTTCAAAGACAATGCTAAGAAACTTCATATAGGCATAAGGCAAGAGAAGTCTCAGAAATAGTCCACAGCTTACCTGAGAGACCAGAAGATACTGCTATGCTCTGCCTTGGAACATCCTGAATCTGGGGGCCAATGGTGCTTTCTACCAAGATTGTTAGCAAGACCTTAATAGATACCAAGAAAGCTATTTGAATTGCTAAACTCATACTGTAAACTTAGGAACAATATTTCCTAAAATTTGGTACACAGTTATGACCAGAAGGGGTGAATCTTCATGCATTAAGGAAATTATTCCATAATCCCAAAATGATACAAGGTAACAGTCCCCTCTAAAAATAAGTTTGTGGTGGATCTTGGTAAGACCAAAGGTCAGGGAGACCTCAACAAGAAAACAGGACCAAGCTACCAGGATGTCCCATTTGGAAGTAGACTTAAGTCTGGTTTTGTTGAAAGGGAACAAAGAATTCCCTGGGGACTCTTTTCCCTGATAGAAACAATGGCTGGAAAAGATCAGAGGAAACAAATTCAGCAGGAGAACATGCGGAGAGATGGAAACCATTTTCTTCCCGCTTCATCTCCCTTTTTAGGAAAATACACCCAGCCTTAACCTTGACTAGTCTGCTGGTTTACAGGATCCCAGCCTCTCTAGCCACTGGACTGCAGACTGGACTGCAGTAGATTCCTATTTCCAGGGGGAGAAAAGGGAGACATAGGCTAAACTAACCAGGACAAAGGGAGCGAGGGCCAGAGATAGTCAACTACAAGGTATGAAAAAGGAGTTAGGCGAGGGCTGGCTTGCCATTTTCTATTATTAGTACATATGAGCTGAAGCAAAAAAAAAAAAAAAAGGAGAGGGGATCTAAAGAGAGAGGCCAAAGAATGGCACAGATGTTGGGGACAAGATACCACAAGTGCCCAAAAGAAATCGTAACATCAAGTCTAAGCCCTCAGTTCCCAGGAGGACTGGCTGGGCAACCATGCTCTCAGGGTCCACTGGGTTCCTTCGAACAAATTCCTGTTGTTGATGCTGGCTTGTTTAAGCCCGTTTGAATGAGTTTTTATTTTTGGCAACCAATATGCCTTATTGGTTTATTTAAATTTTGGTTTATTTTTAAGTGTTTGATCTTAGTAAACTTTTTTAAATTAAAGAATTAACATGTAAAGCAAAGTACATAAATCTTAAATGATCATCTTGATTAATTCTTACAAATGATAAAGTCTACTTCATCAGCACCTGGATCAAAGAGAGAACATTATCAGGACCCAGAAGTTCCCCTACACCCTAACAGTCAATACATCCCTTGCCCTATCCCCGCCCTATAGTGACTTCTGTCACCAATTAGTTTTGCCTATTCTTGAATTTCATATAAATAAAATCATACGATAATATGTAAACTTGGTTTTTTTTTGTTTTTTGTTTTTTTGAGACAAAGTCTCACTCTTTTGCCTAGGCTGGAGTGCAGTGGTGCAATCATAGCTCACTGCAACCGTGAACTTCTGGGCTCATGTAACCCTCCTGCCTCAGCCTCCCAAGTAGCTGAGATTATAGGTGCATGCCACCATACCCAGCTAATTTTTCTATTTTTATTTTTACTTATTTTTTCTCTAGTGACAAGGGTCTCACTCTGTTGCCCAGGCTGGAGTGCAGTGCTGCAATTACAGCTCACTATAACCTTGACCTCCTGGGCTCAAGAGATCTTCCCACCTCAACCACCTGAGTAGCTGGGACTATAGGTATGCACTGCCACATCCAGCTAATTTAAAAAAATTTTTTTTTTTTTGTAGATACAGGGTCTCACTATGTTACTCAGGCTGGTCTCGAACTCCTAGTCTCTAGTGATCCTCTCACCTCTGCCTCCCAAAGTGCTGGGATTACAGGCATGAGCCACCTCACCCAGCCTGACTTCTTTTACTCAATATACAGTTTATTATTCACCCATGTTGTTCTGTGTAGTAGTTTGCTCATCTTCACTGCTGTGTAGTATCCCATTGCATAACTATATCACAATTTTTTTTTTTACCCATTCCTGGATATTTGGAGTGCTTCTAATTGAGGCTATCATCAGCATTCCTATAAATGCTTTTGGTGTACATATACACTCATTTCTGCTGGGTGTACGTACATCATTGAATTTGGCTGACGTAAGGAAAGCAAAATGAAGGGAACAAAGCTTTTGCATATCCCTGTAAGCCCTAGACTGTAAATACAATGTTACTATCCTCACTTCCCCAAAGCTTCAGATACAAGGAATCACCAACTTAACAACCATTAACAGGCTCATAGTTTATCAAGTGCATTTATGTATTGTACCCTGGAAACATTGTTACAAAGGAATGATTTACATCACTAGCCCTTAGAAGTCCCTAGCATGCTTCCAGCTCAGCTCTGCATAACCAGCAGTCCTACATAGCAGCGGTCCCCAACATTTTTGGCCCCAGGGACAGGTTTCATGGAAGACAATTTTTCTACAGATGGGAGGTCAGGGGGATGGTTTGGGGATGATTCAAGCACATTACATGTATTGTGCAGTCAAACCTCGGTGCTAATGATAATCTGTATTTTCAGCTGTTCCCCAGCACTAGCATCACCACCTCAGCTCCACCTTAGATCATCAGGCATTAGATTCTCAGAAGAGCATGCAATCCAGATCCCTCACATGTGCAGTTTATAGTAGGGTTCACATTCCTATGAGAATCTAACGCCGCTGCTGATCTGACAGGAGACGGAGCTTATGTGGTGATGTGAGCAACCGTGATCTGCTGTAAATACAGATGAAGCTTCCCTCACTCGCTATCCGTCCGCTCGCCTCCTGCTGTGTGGCCAGTTCCTAACAGGCTACAGACTGGTACCAGTTCTCAGCCCTGGGGTTGGAGACCACAGCTATAGAGTATTTCCCAGAAGACATGTTCAAAGCAATAATGTGGGGTCCCAAGAACATATCACATCTCTCTACATCCCAGTACCCCAATGACAAGTGCCCCAATTTCAATTTCTACCTACTGAACAATCACCAGGAGTCCCTTAATCCTAAACAACCAGGCGAAGTGCCCTTTGCCTGGGGCAGCAGAAGCAACAAGCTTCTGCAATGACTCAGATTTCGACAAAGTTCATGTATGGCTCACACATCTATTCAGCTTCTCTGTGCAGAGCTCTTCTTATCCCAATTTTGCAAGCCAAAAAAAAAAAAAAAAAGGTTATTTTACTCAGTACTTCATGGAACTGGGTTTGCAACAGGACTCAGTTTCCTGATCCTGCCTCCACCCTTTTAATTAATGCCACTGCTCTACTTCTCTGGTCCATGGTATGCTACCTGGGGTCACAGCTCTTTCTCTGCATCTCTGGCCAGAAGGAAATAAGGCAGCACTTTTGAAATTTTCCTTGGGAGTTTTACAGTCGGGAAATACCATATCCTAAGTATTTCTTCCTTTCCTTTATCTTCCTTCCCAGGCTCCTCACCCTTACACACACATCCCAAGACACACTTAAATACCATGGCATAACAATATTAATATTTCTTTTCAAACACATAGAAGCTAAGGAAGCATATGTCTGGCAGGATAGAGTTGTGCTTCTAGAACCCAAGCTCCTAACTACTGTCCTATAATACTGAATGGGATCCCCTTAATCTGACCAGTCCAAAAACAAAGGTAAAAAACAGGGAAGAAATAGGAAAGGCAAGGCTGTCCTGGGTCATTAAGGGACAAGGAGAGAGAAGAGGATGCTCAGTATGAAGCAGAGTTTCCATGGATTCGGGGGCCCCCCAACCCAGCTGAGACCCAAGCTTAATACAGACCTCAGCATGGGAACAAGTCAGGACTCCAATCAGAAGAGCCTCACAAACTGTAAGCACAGTTATCTGGTCAAAGAGGACGTGAGGCCAGAGGCTCACAACACTTTTTCTTTGAAAGCACTCCCAAGAAAATGATTCATAAACTACATGAACTTCAAGCCCCTAAAGCAGTATTTCCTCCTCTTGCTAATGAAGTTGACCGAGCAGGAAAGAGTGACACTTTTTTCCACTGTGCAATAAAGGTAATTTATCAGATCGTTTTGGGCTGGCTGAGAATCCTCAAGGTCTTATTACTCATTCTTGACCTCAAGAGGTGAAGAGCTGGCACACCCTTCCCAACAACAGGCAGAACTGAGCCCAGACATAATATCAGTTCTGTTTCTCAGTAATACTTAGGTTCTCAGGAGGTGTGAAAAAGCTCTTTGAGCACATAGGATTTCACTAAAGGGAAACAAAAGCCTTCCAATTATGTTTTCCTGTTTTCCCATGAGTATCCAAACAGTAGCCTTTTGTTTCTTGAGGTTGGCTAAAATTATCCTTAAAAAGAAACAAAAAGAAACAGTTTTCTTTCCCTATTAGCCTAAAAATTGATCAAAACTGTCCTGATAAAACACAGTCCACTGAATTTGGGGAGGATAGACCATAGTTCCCTCATGGCTCTGAATTCTCAGAAGAAAAACAGGTGTGTGTGTGGAGGGGAGTGGTGAAAAACAAAAACCGGACTCAGATGCACACCTGGCTAGCGGGGCCAAACTTCATCGGCGCAAATCGCTATGACCAAAACTTGTGCTGATGGAAGCATGAAATTCCCAATCACCTAAAGGACAGGTACCACGCAGGGGGCCCCTAAACCACTATAACGATAACTGGTGAATCAGTACCTTCAGGCAGATCTAACAGCATTAGTATGCTACTGAGAACGCTCACCAAATATTTCTGAATGCCTATGAAGCATAACCTAGTGACCCCCCTCCCACCTGGCCACTCTACAGCCCTGCTAGTCCTCAAGCCAGTGCCTCTGCACTGCACCTCCCACCCACATTTCTGTCATTCCCAGCATCATGAACCATTCTCAGTTGCCACTCCGGAGGCACAATCGCTCCCTTCACATTCCCTGTGCCCCCTTATCCAATAAAGACACATCAGAACACAACTAAGTTTACATGATCTCATTAGGGAACTAGCCTTGAATTCCCTCAACTTTACAAAAGTAAAAACAATTTAAAAACTTTCCTCAGGAGTCAGATATTTGAACTGCTTCTCCCAATCATTACTGAAACCACGCCAGGGCTGAGACACTCTGTGTCCAAGTTCGTAATCTTCAATCATTTCTCTCCCAACCTCCTTTCCTTGATAGGGATTCAGCAAACTTTTCTCCTACTCCTGAATTATAACTCTGCAAGGAGTTCAAAGTGTGGTGACTCTAGAGGCACAGAAACCTTATTCTGCCCCCAAGGTCAGAAGCCTGGGTTCTCCAAAAGACCCTTTAGGTTATGTGACCCAGGATTTAATCTTGTCACCAAGAGGCCAAACAGTACCTCCAAGTACCTTACTGATATTTGAGACCCCATGGCATCTACCCCTTGATCAACAACACCCCAAATAATATTTAAGGGAAGATGGAATATATGCACAGAATAGGTACAAAGCTAGGTGAAAGTTGTATATTGCATTTCTGAAGAGACATACAATTCTTGAAAAGAAACAACTACAAAGATAAAATAGATAAAAAGATGCGTTAAATAAAAGCTGAAGGAAGAAATTTCAAAAGACCAACAGGAAGTAAACCAAAACAAATTCAAACACACCAAACCATGTTTTAGTTTTTCTCAAAACTACTCATTTCATCTTCTAAGAAACTTAGAGCATTGTCACTGAAGTGTCACAATATCTAACTTATCCCTATGTTGACAATTCTCTTTTTTTTCCTTTAAAAAATTATGTAAATTTTCTTTTACATTTTTCTGGAAATTCTGGCCCACTGCAGAGCACAACTCAGGCAAATTCTTCCACGAAAATTTCACAGTGAAAGGGAAAAAAATCAATAGATTGACTTAACAAATTAGAAAAGTTGAAAGAGTAAAACAGTATAAGCAAAATTTCAACCTTTCAATATCTTAATTCTCAGAACTAGTAGAGTTTATTCATAAACTTTTGTTCTTTAAACTATTATTAGAAGTAAATCCCTTAAAATACATCTACATAAAGTTAAAAGAAAAAAGCCCACAAGAAATAATGAAAAGACAGAAAAGTTAGATTAAAGAACTGTTATAAAGTCCCTAGATCTATTCTTTAACTGGCTTTGCTTTTCTATTTTGCTAAGCTATTTAAAAAAAAAAAAAAAGAGTATGAACCCTTTTTGAGGTGTTCACCTTCATGTCAGCTAGGGAATTCAATAACACATTTTTACCAGATTAGCTAAAATAAGACAACAGACAATAACAAGTATTGGTGAGAATGTGGAGCAACTGGAACTCACACACCACTGTTTGAATTGATAAACACTCTCACAGTATCTTCTCCAGCTGAACTGTATGGCCCAAAAATTCCATTCCTAGATATAGTATAGCCAAAATAAATGTGTATCTATGTTCACCAAAAAGTATCTGCAAAATTGTTCATGACAATACTATTCATATTGGTCCAAAACTGGAAGCAGCCCAACGTATGTCTACAGCAGGATGAACAGTGGTATATTCAAACAATGGGACACCATACAGCAATGAGAATGAACACCACATAACCACATATGACATGCATCAATCTTACAAATACAACATGAAGTGAGAGAAGCCAGACACGAAAGAGTACATAGTATATGTTCCCATGTATATAAATTATATTAGAGAAAATTAATCTATTACATTTGAAGGAAAGATATCCTTTGGGTGTCCAATAGTGACTGGAAGGGTGTAAGATACAAAGATGGTCAGATTGGTCTGTGGCTCCATTTGGGGAAGGGAGAGGAGGGAGTATTTGGCAGAAAAGTGAGCCACAGCATCTCATAATAGAGATGATCCCATACCCTAAAAAGGCCTACTCTTAAACCGTTATTTTTATAGAAAAAAACAGCTCCACTGAGATGAATACTAAAAAGAAGGAAGGATGGCAAGAAAGGGGAGTGTAAGTATTCACACTTGATTTCCACTTTTGTTCTAATTATTTTTTCTATTTTCTCTCAAGGTCAAAAGGTCAACCAGTCAGAATTACCAACAGAAATCTGAAAAAATTCAGCCAAAAATGTAATGCAGATATCAACAAACACGAATTTATAGTCTTCCCTCTAATCAAGCCAAACTTTATATAAAATAAATATCAAAAGGGGTTATATTTCCAATATGCAATAAATGCAAACCAACAAGAATAGAGGTTCTTATGCACTTCTCGGAGGATCAGATAATTATAAAAAGGGATTAGTATGTCTTCTGGGAGTTAAACTAAGCCCCATTGCCCAATCCATTAACTAAATGAATTTTTTTAAATTATCTCCAACAAAGTTACGGGGTGCCTGACACTCTCCCTAACCGTTTCCAATTAACTGATTGCTTCTGTAATGAAAAACACATGAGGATACTTATTTCTGAAAGGCTTTCCCATGTGTACATCCACATATGAATACTCAACAGTGTAGCTGGTATAAGAGTCTTCATTAGTGGGATATCATCTGCTCCCCGCATCCATAATTTAAATACAAAGTGCAAGGAAGGAAAAGGCAAACAGGTATCTGAATTTAAAAGCCAATGAGAGAAAATAAAAACTGTCAGATTATGGATTATGCCAGAGATTCCCAACCTTTTCGGCACTAGGCACCGCTTTCATGGAAGAAAATTTTTCCATGGACTGGAAAAGGGGGAGGGGACGGTTTTGGGATGATTCAAGCTCATTACATTTACTGTGCACTTTATTTCTATTATTATTGCATTGTAATATGTAATGAAATAAGTACACAACTCACCATAGGTTGGGGCCCCCTGGATCACGCCACCTGCTATGCTCAGGAAAATTACACGCACATAGAAAATTCACATCTCTGTTGGCTGGATTTTTTTTTTTTTTTTTTTTTTTTTTTTTTTTTTTTTTTTTACAAGAGCCTCATTGTCGGGCCTCCCCCACTGAAGACAATTCCCTTGTTTTCCTGTGTTGTCCCTCCCAAAAACACTCTCCAACGAATCTGAGTTTCCCACATCTCCATAGCCTTGTAAAGAACGTAATGCTTTAAAATCATAAAGGTGACCAAAGGAACAGTACTAAGACAAAAATCGTAAGTTATCTAATAAAAATTGGGAGGCAGCAGGAAGAAGAGAAAAGAGAGGGGCGAGGGAATAAATTCCACTTCTTCCTTAGCAGACAGTTAACAGATTTTCAAATTTGTGAAATCAAGTATAGACTGTGGCAGTTTAGAAAGGCCGCTGCAGACCAGGCATGGTGATTCATGCCTATAATCCTAGCACTCTGGGAGGCTGAGGTGGGAGGATCGCTTGAGGTCAGCAAGCTTTGTGACTGCTCCCACCAATAGAGTTTGGTGAAAGGGAAGTTACGTTGCTTCTGAGGCTAGGTCACAAAAGGCCAGGAAGCCTTCTGCACAGCAAACGAAACAGTTAAAGTGAAGAGACAGGTCAGGTACAGTGGCTCACACCTGTAATCCCACCACTTTGGAAAGGTTGAGGTGGGAGGATCACTTGAGGCCAGGAGTTTCAGACAAGCATGAGCAAGAGCGAGACCCCCATCTCTATAAAAAGTAGAAAAAAATCAGCTGGGTGTGGTGGCACACACCTGTAGTCCCAGCTACTTGGGAGGATAAGGCAGAGGATTGCTTGAGCCAAGGAATTTGAGGTTGCTGTGAGCTATAATGAGGCCACTGCACTCCAGCCTGAGCGACAGAGAAATACTTTCTCAAAAAAAAAAAAAAAAAAAGAGACAATCCACGGAATGGGAGAAAATATTGGCAAACTACCCATCTGACAAGGGATTAATAACGAGAATATAAAAGGAGCTACAACAACTCAACAGAAATAAATCAAATAATCCGATTAAAAAACGGACAAAGGATCTGAACAGACATTTCTCAAAAGACATACAAATGGCCAACAGGTATATGAAAAATACTCAACATCACTAGAGAAATGCAAATCAAAACTACAATGAGATATCATCTCACCCTAGTTAAAATGGCTTTATCAAAAAGACAGGCAATAATGAATGCTGATGAGGATGTGGAGAAAGGGGAACCCTGATACGCTGTTGGTGGGAATGTAAATTAGCGCAATCACTATGGAGAACAGTATGGAGGTTCCTCAAAAAACTAAAAATAGAACAACCATATGACCCTGCAATCCCATTACTAGGTATATACCCAAAAGAAGGAAATTCAATACATGGAAAAGATACCTGCACTCTCATGCTTACTGTAGTGCTATTCACAATAGCCAAGATGTGGAATCAACCTAAGTGTCTATCAACGGATGAATGGATAAAGAAGTAGTGGTACATATACACAACGGATTATATAGTCACCAAAAAGAATAAAATCCTGCCCTTTGCAACAACATGGATGACACTAGAGAACATTATGTTAAATAAGCCAAGCACAGAAAGACAAATCTCGCATGTTCTCACTCATATGCAGCAACTAAATATTAAAAACAATTGACCTCATGGAGATAGAGAGTAGAATGACGGCTACCAGAGGATGAGAGGGGTAGTGGGGAGGGAGGGATAAAGTGCGGATGGTTAATGGATACACAAATATAGTTAGATAGAATATTTGATAGCACAACAAGGTGGCTGATAATCAACAATAAGTTAGGTTACACTTTAAAATAACTAAAACGGTGGAATTGGAACATTCCTAACAAAAAAGATGATAAATGCCTGACGTGATAAAAACCCCAATTACCCTGATTTGATTCACATTGTATGCATATATCAAAACATCAAATGTACCCTAAAGACACACAACTATGTACCCATAATTTTTAAAAATTAATTTTAAAAAAAGGCCATGAAGCTTCCAACTGGTTCACTTGAGGTGTTCATAATGTGGTGTGACATTAATTTTATGTGTTGACTTAGAGAACGTTTTCTTTTTTTTTTAGATAGGGGTGAGGGTGGGGGATGTCTACGTTGCCTATGCTGGTCTCGAACCCCTGGCCTCAAGCAATTCTCCTGCCTCAGCCTCCCCAGTTGATGGGATTACAGGCTGGAGGATATTTTTGGATGAGACTTACATTTAAATTAGTAAACTCTGGGGAAAGCAGATTATTCTCCAAAATGTGGGTGAGTCTCATCAAATCAGACGAAGACCTGAACAGAACAAAAAGACCGGCCTTCCTGAGCAAAAGGGTGTTCTCCAGCAGTCTGCCTTGAGTCTCCATCTACACCACTGGCTCTCCCGGTCTCCATCTGCTGGCCCACACTGCAGATTTTAGACTAGCCAGCCTTCCTAATTACGTGAGCCAATTCGTTATAAAGCATTTCATGTACATACACACACACACACACCATTGGTTCCGTTTCTCTGGAGAACCTTTATTAATACAGGGGGGAAGCCTGCTGCCATTTGAAAAGTCCAACTACGTGGAGCCACCATGCTGAAGTCACCATGAAGACAATGAAGTCACCATGTGTAGGTGCTCTGATCAATAGTCCAAGCACTGCTGAGCGCAGCTCTCCAGCTACCCCCACAGAGGCACAAGACATGGGAGCAAAGCCTTCTTTGACCCTTCATACCAGCCCATTCACCAGCTGGGTGCCACGGAATCTTCTCAGTCAGCACCAGAGGCAACAGAACCATCCAGCCAAGACCTGCCTGAATCCCTGACCCATAGAAGCCACAATACCATAAAACAATTCAAGTCACTAAATTTGGGGGTAATTTGTTACAGTAATAACCACCAGAAGAACTAAAAACAGAAATAGCAGTTATCACACCTAAGAAGAGATTATAGCTTAATTGGCATCAGAGAGGAGAGACAGGTTTTGGTTTCCATTTATTTTTTTTTTTTTTGAGACAGTCTTGCTCTGTCACCCTGGCTTGAGTGCAGTGGCATCAAGTTTGAGTGGCAACCTCAAACTCTGGGCTCAAGTAATCCTCCTGCCTCCCAAGAAGCTGGGACTACAGGCACGAGCCACCATGCGTGGCTAATTTTTCTATTTTTTTGTAAAGATGGGGTCTCACTTTTGTTCAAGCCGATCTCAAACTCCTGACCTCAAGGGATCCTCCCACTTCGGCCTCCCAGAGTGCTAGGATTACAGGTGTGAGCCACCACGGCAGGCCTTAGTTTCCATTTTAAATGCTTTCGTGTTTGTTTGCATTATTTATACTGTGTGTGAATACTAGAAATTTTAAAATTCAGAAATTTTTTTCTTCTCGTTTTTTCCAACCCCTTGGTCAATTTGCATAAAATTCAGAAATTTAAAAATTAAGAGAACAAGAACAGCAAACGTGTTTAAAACGTACTGTGTACCAGCCATGCTTCTAAGTGTTTGTAAGTCTGGACAGGTTTATGACTGCTTCAGCCAACACAATTAGTTTTAACTCATTTAATCCTCACGATAACCCTATAAAGCAGGTGCTTTTATTGTCATTCTTTTATAGATGGGAAATTGAGCCATAGAGAGGTTCAGTAACTGTGCCACAGGGCACACAGCCAGCCTGGGTCCAGAACTACAATATTTCCAAAAAGATCACCAGCCTGGCTTGGCCATCACAAGTCACTGGTCGAAAGGTACAATCTCAAACTGCCATTCACCTGGGTCTCCAAACACGGAGACCACACTATCATGTGTCAAGCACTGCCAACTGCATTACTTTTCCAAATGCTATCGCCTAAATGTAATGCCCTTTAAAGGTAAACATAAAAATAAAATTTGACTTCTGTTCATTTAATCCACGTTTTTAGAATTAAATTGTCAATGCTAATTGTAACAATAAGAACATCAAGATTTTCATGAACCAACTGCAGGGTTTTGCCCAGGTTTTGCTTCACAAGGCCCCAAGCTCAAAATTATAATGACTTAAATACAACTCACATGGCAGTTGATGTGTTAATCCCCACCTGTACACATTTTTCAAGGCCCAGTCTCCCTAAATATCACCCAGATCTCTCTACTCAGCATTAATTACTCCATCCACTACCTTTCCAGAATAAGCCATTTATATCCATACATTTCTATCTTGTTGCCTATTACAGTTCTATATCTTTATACATTTGCTATGAATTCTTAGGGTTTTAGTCTCTGAGTTCCTCCCACCAGGGCCTTGCATAAAATAGAAATGTAATTATTATTAAAGTTAAGTGTTACTGGCTTATTCTAAACGAAGGTTTGTGTAGTAGCCTTCGGCTTAGAGAAATTATCACTGAATTTTATCTCAGGGGAAAGAAGGAAAGGAGGTGAGAGCTACAACCAGGTAAAGCAGCAGCTCACTGCATTCTAATCTCTGGCAAGTGTTTACCATCAAACCCCATGATGCTGACTTGAATGTACGAAACAGTTTTCTCCCAAAAAGCTCCAAGTATCTTTTTCTGCCTTTATATTAGTTCACTTATTTTCACTGTCTTCCAGAAAAAGAATGGTAAGGAAGCCAGCATCACTAGTCCCATTGTCCAGAGTGGCCAACTGGGGCTCCTCTCCCTGCCCCCGCCCCCGGAAAAGGCTCACTAGTCCCTTATCTTCACAGATGTCTGCTCCCTCACCAATTTCTAAAGATCCCTTAAAGCTCAGGTCAAGTCTTACTTCTTGGGGAAGCCACTGCTAGCCATGCAGGCAAGAAAGACCTCTTCTGCCTCAGAACTCAAACAAGCACTCTAATTGTTGAAAGAACTAAATGCTCCTTGGTCACGCATAAGAATTTTGCCTACTGGCCTGGGTGTGGTGGCTCATGCCAGTAATCCCAGCACTTTGGAAGGCCAAGGCAGGAAGATCTCTAGAGCCCAGGAGTTGGAGGTTGCAGTGAGCTATGATTGTGCCACTGTAGTCCAGCCTGGGAGACACAGCAACACCCTGTTTTTATATGTATATAATTCCTAAACAATAAACTTCTTACTGGTATGATCCTTTTTGTACGCCTTAAAGCTCCTGGCTCAATACCTTTGCAAACAGTGTCAATAATATAAAGAAAATACGTGATTGGTAAATGCAATTGCAACAAAAGTTCAATTTATTCTGTTTATAAAGAAGGTATCAGGATCAACCTCGAATTGCAATTTCAGAATTGCAATTTAAGCCAATGAGACACCTTTTTTCAGGTAATGTATTAGCAATTTAAAGATTTCTTTAATCAATTCCATACTAGGTTCAAGGACAATTCAACTCTGCAGGTAGCAGTTTAATAAGGATCCAGAGCGAAATATGCAAAAGAGGGAGAAAAAAACTATATGCATAAAGATGATTTCTGCAGCAATATAAACTAATAAAACTCCAAAAATTAACATGCATTTCCAACAATGGTATTATCATTAAATGAAAGCATATCCTTGAAATTATGTAGGTATTAAAAAGTCATGGAGACTTTTAATTAAGATACAGTGTTAAGTATATATGTAAAACTGAGTATTAGAATTGTGACTCCATAAAAATGAACAGACATGGAAAGCACTGGAAGTGAATAAAACAGAAATAATTAGTCTGCTAGGATGGGGTAAATATAGTACACATTTTGTCCATTTGCCAAACTCTGCAGATCCATTGCTTTTGCAGTTTAAAAAGGACAGAACTCTCATACACTGCTGGTAGAAGTACAAACTAGACAACCACTTTAGAAATGTTTGACAGTATCTTTTAAATTTAACCCCAGTTTAGAACTCAATTCTACTCCTGAATATATAACCAATACAAATGTGTATGGTTGTATTATACATGTACTAGAATGTTCATAGTCACACTATTTGCCATAGGAAAAAATGGAAACTACACAAATCCCTTTCAACCCTGAATTGTGATATAGTGATACAATGGAATATTATACAGCAATGAAAATGACTGAACACAACACAGCTCAATCTCAGTGTTGAGAGAAAGAAACCAAATACTAAAAAATACATACTATAGGATTCCACGTAGATAATGAAAACAGGCAAAGCTAATCCATGACTGACATAGTGGTTACTCTTCGAGAAGGGTAGTGATTGGACAACAGAACGCAATGGGCTTTTGCAACGCTAACAATGTTCTGATTCTTGACCTGGGTGCTGGTTTTATATTTATGTTCACTTTGTGACAACTGGTCAAACCGTACACTTAAAATGTATGTATGGTATAGTTCAATTTTTACAATTATTTAAAAAAAAAAAAGATGGCAGAAGTCAAGTCACCCACGCAACAGGCATAAAATTTCCTATAACATTTGAAGTCAAGTTGACTTCCGTATTTGATTGAAGGGTGAATGAGAGGTGTAGTGGCCGTTTCGTAATTCGGATAGCTTCAACTCTGCTCACTGAAACTGATTTTAAAAACATGCACAAATAATCAAACAAAAGCCTGAGTGAAGTGTCTGCAACTTTCCACTGAGATTTACTTTGCTGCTTCTGAACTGGCTCACCCAATAGTTACTCTATCTTAACAGTCCTCAGCTCCCATAAGCACTGCCCCCTTCAGCCATTCTCCCATCCATCCCACTAATTCTTTGCACTCCCCACAACTAGACCCTTCCCCAAGCTCCTCCTCCTCCCTGGAGTAGAGGGCTAATGTATGAGCACATTAACTCACAGGACTATTTGTGAGCAGGTGCTGATACTTATGAAACGAACCTAGTCTGCCTGTGGTCTCTTTATTTGGGACCAGTTTGGATGATTTTTTAAACCTGCAGTCCTTTTTCCACACATCCCAGAACTCACTTTTGCTGAGACAGAACTTCGACTAGAGTGATTTATGGACTAGGCAAATCTGGAGCACAGAAAGATTGCCAAAAGCTCCCCATACCCTAAGGGAATAAAATGCATTCCCAGTTTGTATATCTTTAAAGAAGGCAATTATTCCTCCACTGGCAGCTTCTCTTCCATCGTCATTTTTCTCTCCCCATAGGGACAGCCCAAACTTAATTTTTCTTCCACTGCCTCAGCGGCAGCACCTTTCCCCAAACCTATTAACAGAAGAAGGCCCAAAGTTAATAATCTCTCAGTTTTCTAATTCAATCTCTGTCTTGGGGAAACTTCACAAGCAGCTGCCTTAAAATGAGAGGGTAAGGCTGGGGGTGGGAGGTGGGAAATGACTGCTTAACGCGTAGGGGGTTTGTTTTGAGGGTGATGAAAATATTCTGTAATTAGATAGCGGTGATAACTGTGTAACTTTATGGATATACTAAAAGCCACTGCATCGTACACTTTAAAGAAGTAAATTTATAGTATGTTTAGTACATCTCAATCTTTTTAAATAAAATGTGGGAATGTGCAACATTTTAGCAGAGAAAGTTAGATAAATGGAGAGACCAGCAGATGAACAGCTAAGTATCATCTAAAAATCAAGTGGAATAAACTCAGGAATTAAAAATAAGCTAACAGGCTCCGATTTCCATTCAGCTCCAGAGACAGGGGACATGAAGGTTAGGCAAAGAACTGCACGATCACAGACCTGGATGATTAACCTTCCTTATTAGTCTTAGGGATTTCAGTCTAATATAATTCATTAATAACATGAACTGACCCTCTGGGGAGACGCGCAGAGAGCGAGCACTGGGAGACGCCGTAGACTGTTAACGCTAACACCATCAAGGCCTTCACCAGGTCATCCTCGTGCATTACAGCTCCTGCTAATCTGCAGGACCCACCATGCAGAGTTGTCTCTGAAAGTTCCACGGAAATCCAGGTGAGGGAGATGAATGGTCAAGGCAAGCTGGCTGCTGTGAGCGTGGGGCTCCCTGCATGTTTGCCCAAGTAGCATGGAAGAGGGCACTTTCAGAGACTAAGTCCGCTTAAGGACGCTTGCGCCTTCCCTCAACCTGACACCGCGGATCCTCCAGAAACCCACCCTGGCCAGGCCGGGTTGAGCAGTCTCCATAGGCCCTGAGCGCCGCAGCGCCCACGCCCCTCCCCCACCTCCCGGCCCCTCCAATCCTGGCCGGAGCCATCCCGGAGTTGGATGAGGGCGACCCGAAGCCACCTGCCGCTCTGGGGCCGAGGATAAAGGGGTCTTGACCGCCACTCCCTCCTACGGAGCACAGCATCGAACTATACGGAGAGACGCTTCAGAGAGGGAGCTCCAAACAGCCTTGGGCTAGGGAAACACCCAGAGGCACCTAATAGCCAGCGCGCCCCGGCTTGGGGTCGGCAGTCGCCCGTACCTTCCTGCCGGCCCGGCCCGAACTTTCCCGCGGCCCCATGTCCGGCGCGCCGCGCTCCCTCCCAGACCAACCGAGCTCCACAGCCTCAGCGCGAGCCAAACTCAAGCAGCCAAGGAGCCTAAGCAGCCCCTCGAACCCCTCCCCAGGGCCGCCCTGAGGCCGCCGGGTTAACCCGGGCGAGCGGGAGCCTGCGGGGGCTGCCCTCCGCCACCGCCGTGCGCCAAGTTTGCTCTGCACGGCGCGGGAGCCGGCCCGGGGCAGAGGTCGGAGCCCGCGCGCCTCGGGGCAACGCCGCCGCGGAAAGGGGCGCAGCGCAGCTCCCGGCGCCACTCACCTCCAGGCGCTTCTCCCACCCTGCCGCGCCGAGCCGGCCGCTCGCTCCTCTCTCAGCCGCAGATTCGGAGCTCCGCGAGGGGGCGGGGCGCCGGGCGGGGGCGGAGCCGGCCCCGGCTGGCGAGCGCCAGAATTAAACCCCGAAACGCACCAGCACCTCCCGGCACTGCAGCCCCGTCAGAGCGGGGAAGTCGGGGCAGACCGGCAAGTCTCAGACCCGGGTGGGCAAGACGGGCTGCGCCCCGCAGCGGGGCGCGAGGACCGGGGAACCCAGGACGCCGGGCTAGCCACCGCGCTCTTTGTACCGTGGCGCCGGCTGCGGGCGGGCCCCAGTGCGCCTGCGCGCCGCTCCGACTCCACCAGGCCCACGAGGCACCTTCGCGCACCTTCTCGCCCTTGCCGGGTCTGCTTGCCTCCGCCCGGCGAGAAGTCATCAGAGACCTCCCTCTGCCTCGGCGAGCCACTTCCATCAACGTGTATTTACTCCCCGTCCCCCCCCAACACACATCCAAAGAGGGAAGAAATCCATTATCCAGTGACACAGTGCGGTCCTGTCATCTCTGGGAGGGACCTGGACACGCGAGAGTGGCAGCGTTAGCACCCACACCTGGCGCCTTTTTACCGACCCTTCCCTCCACGCCGCTAAGAAATTGTTTTCCGACCCCGGGTGCCAGGGGGACTCTGGGCGTGCAGGGCTCTTATTTCCTGCACGTGCCTCAGCAGGACGGTCGCTGGGGGGGCCAGATCCTCCCGCCGGCCAGACCACCAGCGCGGCGTACCCCGTGCGCTCGCCCCTGCGCGGCTGCAGGACGCAGTCCTCGGTGAAGAGGGGAAGATGCGTGTCCACAGGGTGCCGGTGTTCCGGGGACTTCAAAGAAGACGCAGTGCCTGCTTCGGGGGTTCAGGACTGAACTAACTAGTAAGTTCAGTCCTAAACACTCCAGTGGCAGCAATCCCAGCAGGTTCAAGAGAGATGAGTAGAGTGATAGGCTTTGTCTTAGTCTTTCAAATGGAAAGTGGCTTGAATAAACAGGAGAGCTTGGGGATGGGAGGAACTTTACAAAATCCAGGAATTAGCAAGACAAAAAACATAATGCCAGCTCTCCAATCACTGGTTTTCCTAAGGGGGAGAGTCCTCCCGCAAGCTCTCCAGCTCGCACACATCCGGCGGGGCGTTACTCACGTCACAGTCTTTGCGCAAGTGTGCTAAAGTGAAGAGTCATCAAACCTCTCAGAGCGAAATGCTCGCCTCTGGGGAGAAGAGGCTGCGGAATCAATGCTTCCCTACATTTCACAGCAAAGCACACCTGCAAATTCCTGAACTTGATGGCCCCTGACTGTTAAGAAGATAGGCAAAGGGCAGCCCAAAAATATGTGGGGGCAGGAAATCTCATTTTGACTCTCAGCTCCTTTGCCAGCTCACGGGGTAACTAATGGTAAGCGAACTCTTTCCTCCAGCTAGGCCTCGGTTTCTGCATCTGTAGAATAGGGTATTTGGGTTCAGTAGATACATTCTAAAATCCACCCCCAAATGTCTAGGAGTCTATGAAAAGGATGATTTATTCCCATGGTGATAAGGATGAGGAATCAAAGGCAGGGGTGCTCCTGCATTTATTATTAAAAAGTGCCTCCACACCCAGAATTTCCAGCCTTAACCTCTCCTTTTTTTCCCCTCCTCCTTGACATTTAGTTGGTAAACATCTACAGGCTCTCAAAAGTAGGCAAACCTAATAAATCAGAAATATGGCAGATTCTGAATTTTGAGTGTACTTACATTTGAAATTTTATTCTCGATTTAATCTTTTTTATTGAGATATTAATACAATTCACATACCATAAAATTTACTCTTAACGTGCATAATTCAGTAGTTTTGAATATATTCACAAAGTTATATAACCATCTCCACTACTTCCAGAACATTTTTATCATCCCCGTGAGAAACTCCATATACTTCAGCAGTTGTTTCCCATTCCTCCCTATCTCCAACCTCTGGCAACCACTAATTTATTTTCTGTCTCTATGGACCTGCCTATTCTGGAAATTTCATATAAACAGGAACATAACAATGCAACCTTTTGGTCTGGCTTCTTTCACTTAACATAATAGTTACAAGGCTCATACATACTGTAATATGTATCAGTACTTCCTTTTTCACCCATAATTATACCATTTATTGAGGGGATAGAATTATACTGAAAAATAATCACAACAAAACAATAATTTTTTTGAATAAAATAGTTTGCTAAGTGAAACATTTCTTTGGAACATATCAGGCAAAGGTTGTCAAATATGTCAGTATAGAGGCCCTTGGATTTATGTAAAGACATCTCAGCAGTGATGTGCACAAGTTCCACTCTATACACACTAAGCAATTGTGTGTATATGCATGTGTGTATATGTGTGTGTGTGTGTGTGTGTGTGTGTGTGTGTGTGTTTTAATACCTGTATCTGGGAACAATGAACCACATTTTAGCGGGGCTTCTTGGAATAGATTTGTCCACAGTGATATATATGAAAGGAAAGAGTTATTTTTGGCTGATGGGTAAGCACTCATTCTTAACTATACATGAAGGCAATAAACAATTTAGCTTGTAAACATAGAACATTCGATTTTTTTTTTTTTGGTAAAGTTTGGTTTTGGTCCTCAGTGCCTTGATTTCTTCCTTCTCATATTCAGGAAAAGACAGAGGTACAGGTTAAACTGGTATTGGAGACCTTGGTGGCAGGCATCTTATTGAGGTCATTTTAACCAGTCCTTGAGTTGTTTGGTCTTGGCTGAGAGTTACTTATATGCATTTAAAATGGAACTTTTGGGATTCTTAAAGTCATAAGTTACAATCAACTGTTTTGTGGTACATGGATTTTTTGGAGATGGTGGTCTAGAATTTCATTTATATTTGCCAGCATTGCTCCAAATCCATCTTGAAGTATTTTCTTCAAGCTTTCAAGAATCAGAATTGTTTTTTCTTTTTTCTCAACTTTTATTTACACAAGATGTCTGAAGACTCAATGAGTTAGAAAGCTTTGGCTGTCTCACTTTCAGTACAGCTTTGGAGAAAGAGAGTTGTTTGGTAACTGCTGAAGTACGGAAGGTAGTGTGTAGCCTTGGCTTCTCTTTTTGTAGTCATATGTTGTAATCTTTCCATTTCCAGTAAATAATATATCAAGTGTTCAGTGGGGCTTTCCGGAGGTTCCACTGTCACTTTCCAATTTTCAGATTTTGAGAGAGCTCATTTGTGCAACTTCAGAGTGTTGAGGGAAAGAGGGAGGAAATTAGAATATGGAAAAACTTCACTTGGTTCCTCTGTGAAAGATTTTTCAAAATTTTGTAGCATTTCTGGCCTTAAACTTAGGTCCATCCTTTTAAGATAGCTGAGTAGCCAGGTGTGGCGGCTCACGCCTGTGAGCCTAGCACTCTGGGAGGCCAAGGCAGGAGGATCTCTCGAGGTCACAAGTTCAAGACCAGCCTAAGCAAGAACAAGACCCCATCTCTAGAAAAAATTAGCCAAGCATTGTGGTGCGCACCTGTAATCCCAGCTACTTGGGAGGCGGAGGCAGGAGGATGCCTTGACCTCAGGAGTTTGAGGTTGCTGTGAGCTACGATGATGCCACTGACGCCACTGCACTCTAGCCAGCGCTACAGAGCCCAACTCTGTTTTTAAAAAAAGAAGAAAGAAAAAGAAAAAAACACATAGGATAATTATTATCTAAATGTAGAAGGAAAAGAAGACCTAACACATAATTTATTGCAACCCACTATATGATAGCCTCACCCTCCTGGTTCCTGGAAACAACTATTTGAAAGGTAAAGGAACACATTGATTCATTTGCTTTCGTTATTTTAAAAATCAAGTTAGGGCTCAGTTTGCATTAAGCTAGAACTTTGTTTGAATGTTTTCTATATGGCTGATGGACATAACCCTAGTTCAGGAAATTTGAGCTAAGAGTAACCTTTATTCATAATTACAATCATTATATCATTGTTACTATAATAAAATATTTATAGGGCATTCAAAAGGTGTATGACATCCTACTAGGATCGTAAGTAGAAGGATTATGTGTATGAGCCTGTCCCTTCAGATCCACTTTATTTAGAACATTTATTTATTTATTTATCAAATATTTATTGAAGGTCTGCTGTGCCAAAAGTGCTAGGTTAGATTTTATAAAGGACGTAAAGATGAATAATCCCAAGAAACTATGTGTCCTTTAAGGGGTGATAATACATGTGCAAAAATAACTGTAATACTATTACACTTTGGCTTGAAAGAGGTATAAAGTGTCTTAATAATTGAAATAAGAATATAATTTTAATAATTCATAACACTTATTGAGAGCTTACGTCTGTGCTTGGCATTGTCCTAAGTGTATTCCCTGAATCAATTTACTTCTCCTGTAAGGTAGACATGATTATCATCCATAGTTTATAGCAAGATAAGAGGTTCAAATATCTGCAAGAAGCCACAGTGCTAAGTGGTGGTGGCAGGATTCAAACCCAGGTTGCTGGAGGCCAGAGCCAGAACCCGCCCTGATCACGTCTAGCTAGGACAGCGTGTGCGTCACGTTATTGTTGTTTAATTGTGTTAGCACTGACAACTTTACACCGAGTAACTGTCACTGAAGATTTTCTCCCTTGACAAGGAAACCCTGGCCCCTTGACTTTTTGACCTTGACCTCATAGCACCATTCTGTAACTCAGTAGATATCAAACAACTGAGTTGTCTTTTGAGCCTCAGAGCCTTTTCATCAAACAAACTTTTAACAGGAGATAAAAATGAAAGTTCTCTGAGTGAAGCTATTAATAAATGGTGGGGGGTGGTGTGGGTGTAGTCTTCCAAGGAAGGAGGGAGGGGAGGGGGCTGCACCACATTCAACTGAGGATTATCACAGCTGAAACCTAATAAGGAACAACACCGATGTCAATAAAACCTGTCTTGTCACTAAAGAAGTGTTAACTCCGCCCTCTCTGCACCCCCCAGAGCAGGGCTGCACCTGGTTCAATAGATTTATGGGCATGGGCCTAATGATGTTTTAGAGTTAGTCATGTTTAATGCTCCTTGATATAGTAAGTGTATCTCCTTTCAATCATTAATTATTTTTAAAATGTTAGAGATGGCATGCTTACCTGGTGGTCCTCAAGACTCTGTCAGGAAAGTGGATAAAGTCAAAGGCTGAACGCTAGAACCAGCCAATCAGAGGAAACCAAGTTGGGGGAATGACGGCTCTCTGCTCACAGATCTGGTTAAATCAGAGCCTTTTCATGAATGCTGTATTCAAATGAGACCTGGTATGTATAACACAGTGCTGAATTTCAACAGAGAAAGGCTAAGTCAACTTTCTTCTTCCAGCCATGATTGCAGAGCCCGACAAAGCGACAAAGCGCAGCCAGAGGAGGGGAGGGGAATGTTGAAAGAGGAGAGGCGCCGTGGCTCTCGCTTGTAATCCTCGCACTCTGGGAGGCCAGGGTGGGAGCTCAGGAGTTTGAGGTTGCAGTGAGCTATGATGATGCCATTGCACTCTAGCTGGGGTGACGGTGAGACTCTGTCTCAAAAAAAAAAAAAAAAAGCGGGGGCAGGTAGAGACTCATAGCTTGGGGACAATGACTTTAGCTCAGGGGTACCCTCTCCACACTTGGAGCCAAGGTGATTTATTTATGGGACTTTTCCAAAATTATATTGCCTACTGCCACTCCTGTATTTCTCTAGGAAACACAAAGAATTCTAGAAAGCTGTTATTATCTAAACAACTAAGTTTACCCTGCTTCTTGGCACTCATCGTCTGAGGTCAGCTTTAGGTTTGTTCACTTATCTAACCGAAGCATGCGTTCAATATTTGCTCATAGTCTGTGTACTCTAGGAGGACGTGCCCCTGTGTATTGTCTGTCTTTTATGTATCTAAGGGAGCTAGTCTATTTAACTTTCAGTACATTGCCCAGCTAATTTGTACTGTTTTTATTGTGTCAGTTATTATTTTTGGAAAACTGGAAGTAATTCACATGTCCTACACTAGGGAATGTTTGAGACATAGTGTGACATAGGAACAGGGCAGAATGCCCTATGGCCAGTATAAATGCTAAGAATCTTTCATTCTGTTGGCACATAGAAAATAATTCTAAGGGGAAAAATCAGATACAAAGTAGACTGTATATATACCAATAACAATTATGTAAAAAACGACTGTTTGTAAACTTCCAGGGATCAGTGGTGATTATTTTGTTTGTTTCGTTTTGTTTTGAGATACAGTCTCATCATGTTGCCCAGGCCGGTCTTAAACTCCTGGCTTCAAGTGATGCTCCTGCCTCCACCGTCCGAGTAGCCGGGACTATAGGCGTGTACCACCATGCCTGGCCAGTGGCAATCTTTAAAGATCAAAAGTGATAGAAATAGGTTTAGGCCCAATAAATTCTTTATATTCATACGTTAGTTAAAAATTAAAAAATATATAAACTATTAGTATCTATTGCTGCATAAACAAATTGCCCCAGAACTTAGCAGCACGAGACATTTATCATCTCACACAGTTTCTGAGGGGCAGGAACCTGGGAGCTGCTTAGCTGGATGGTCTGGCTTAGGGTCTCTCCTAAGAACGACAATCAAATGACAATCAAAATGTCAGTGGGGGCTGCTGTCTTCTGAAAGCTTGGCCAGGGCTGGGGGATCCACTTCCGAGAAGGCTTCTTGAGTCTCCCAAGAAAGAAGGCTCAACAATTCATGTGGTTGTTGGCAAAAGTCTTGTCATGTAGACAAGGGCTTCCCCCAGAGCAAGTGGTGAGAGAGAGAGAGAAATACATTTAAATAGACATTTCAAAATATCTAATCTTTCTAATTATACTTTTCAAATAACAATAAATTTGTTTAGTATTTTCTATGTGCCCAGCGCTGTGCTAAGCATTTTATGTGGTTCCTCTCAGGCAACCGTCACACCTTTAAAAGAAGCACTTCTTAGTTGTCTCATTTCACAGAGGTGGAACTTGAGAGATTAGTTAAGTAACCTGCTCAAGGACACACATCTAGTAAGTAATCAGAATATAAACTCAGAGCTATCCATTTAACACACATCTCTAAGTTATACTGATCCCTTCTAGTCATAGTTTTATGAAAAAATTTCTAACCTATCCACACTATGCAAGTTAAGAACTATCATTCCATGTAAGTAGATTAGGATTTCCCTACAGTCACAGAGTAAATAAACTAAGACTCAAAACTGGGAGATAAGTTTGTGGAATGCTTTATCACAATTATAAAGATAATAATTACTCTGTCTTTTCTCCTGCCATCCTCCTCTTCCCTCTCCCCTCTCCAGCCACACTAGCCTCCCGGCTGCTCCTGAAGCACTCCAGGCATGCTCCTGCCTTGGGTCATTTGTGCCTGACGGTCCCCTTTTCCCAGATCAACGTGGCTCCTCCTTCCCTGTATGTCCACAAATGTTGCCTTCCTGAGAGGCACACTGCCACCATGCTATTTAAAACTGTCACTCTAACCCTTGACACGGTCCCATCTCCCTTCTCCTTTTCTTTTCCCATAGCACTTATCACCATCTGTGTCTGAATTAATCCACCTGTTTAGTATGTTTATATTTGTCTCCCCATACCAGAATACAAGCTCCGCAACAGCAGGGATTTGTTCTGTTTTGTTCACTGATAGTCCCTAGCACTCATCACAGTGTCTAGTATATAGTATGAGCTCAACAATAAATATGCATTGAATAAACAATGAAATAACTATGGATAGCTTTAAGTATTTTGTTGGTATCAGAGTAGCTCAGGTGAAAATATAATTGTCAATTTATTTTCCAGCCATATCTCTTTAAGTTCGATAATGAAACTATCTAAAGATTTTGTCCAAATCGATGTTTCTGGAGAGAATTGTTTCCTTTTAATGAACATTTTACATTTGCTGCACGTTTGTCTATTTTTTTAGCTAGAGGAGATGTATTAAAAATGTCTAGAAAGAGCAAAAGCCCCAGGAAAAAAATATGCTTTTAACCTAGAAGAGAAAAAAAACAGGTCAGCATTGAAGTCTTTCTGCTGCTCAAGTAATAGCCTATTTCTCTGTATGGTGACCCTATAAAACCTGAACAAATATTTATCTTCAACATCAAAAGAAGTCAGTTAAGCAAATGACATTTCGTAATGAATGAAAGAACTTCCTTCCTTTATTTATTCTGGATAATCTGTTAATTTTTAGTATGGTTTTGTTCCACAAGACATAGAAGTATTGTTTGATAGAAGGTCAGCATTCAGTCTAACTTTGCCAAGATCTACCTAGAACTATTATGTATAATCTTGGTCATTTCAGAGTGCCAACTTACTAGTTTACAGTACAGTCAATAAAGATCTCATCGATACTGAATTTTTTCTTTAAACCCACCAAGCAGATCAACTATAGTAATAATAACTAAACTTCATTAAATGCCTGCTAAGTGCTGGGCATTATACCTGTATTCTGTTTAATACTTTCAGCAACTCTATAGGGTAGATACTATAGTTATAGAGCCCAGTGAAGTTAAGCAATTTGCTAAAATTACACAGTCAGGGCAGAGAGACTCAAACCAAGATTATCTGTCTGATTTTCAAATCTGGGCCAGTTTCAAGGTGCCACTCACTGGCCCTAATCATCAGCCTAAGCGGAAGCGTAATCTGGTTATGTTTATATAAGTTGCGGCAACCAAATACTGCATGGCACATACTTAAAACATTATTCATTGTTATTCTAAAATTCAAATTTAACTGGATGTCCTGTATTTTCATTTGCCAAATCAGGCAACTCTATGTGAAGGGACCTTGAAAATTGTTGAGTTTAGTGGTTCTTAGTGGTTCTTAGCCAGGGGTGCTTGGCAAAACGATCAAAAGGGCTTTTCCAAAGTATACATACACACTGCACCTGATACTGCATGAGGATTTCAGAGTGGATCCAGGCCTATGAGTTTTGAAAAAGTTTAAGGTATTCATTCATGAAATATATATGTATTTATTGAGTACCTACCCCATACCAAGGATTTTCCCAGGCCTTGGAAACACAGTGAGAAGCAAAACAAAAATTCTACCTTTGGGGATCTTCCAGGTGATTCCAAAACTCGTCTCAGTTAAGAAGCAATGGATCAAACACCATCATTTTACAGATTGAAGAAACTGAGGCCCAGAATGGTGCTGTAATGGCTCAAGATCATTGAGAAACTACAGGTTAAGTCTCCTACCTTCTAGTCCAGTAGTTTTTTTTTTTTTTCTTTTTAAACTATCCCCCTGCTGACCCCTAAGTCTTCAGTTTTCCATATTACTCTCCTTTTAATATGCCATTATCTCTAAATTATAATCCTTGGCTTACAAAATACAGACCCAAAAGCTATGCCATTCTTACAATAATAAACTCAATATGGCTTGAGATTATAGATGTTAACAGGCAACAGTCATAGAAGATCCTGACCCCAAATGAAAGTAGCAGTCATTATTGGCACTTCATTCTTACAAGACAGTTACAGTTTACAGGGTATGCATGCAGCGTTTCTCATGTGCATTGACTCATTCATTCTCCCAATAACCCTGTGAATGACGCATGAAGGATGTTGTTGTAACTGCCCTTTTGCGGTTGAGGTAACTGAGATTAGCTGATGTGTCCAAATTCAAACAACTCATAAGTAGCAGAAACAGGCTCAAATCCAGGTTTTCTGGCTCCAAAGTAGAATAAAATAATCTAAGGGTGATGAAAATTTTGGCTTGTTTCTTTTTTCCTCTTCTAGCATGAATGAGCAACAAAGTGTCGACACAAAGACAGAATAAACCTGCTGTTACTTGTGAGACAGGGACATGCCTGTGGGCCCCCAAACCTTCCCTTCTGCAGCAGCTCCATCCTCCTCACCTCTCGAGCTACGCATTCCCACCACACTGGACACTGTGAGAACAGACCACCGATTGCAGAAAAAACCTCAATCAAAATGCACACACATTACCCAGGAACCACACCCCAGCATGCCCCCATATTTGTAGGGATGCATGGAGCAGATTAAGCGTTTAACACTGACCTCATAGGGAGTTAGTGGTCACGCTGGACCATCTCCTCACAGGATAAATATAAAATCACACGGGACCAAGGAATAAGAAACCTGGAAAAGAGAACTTGGGAAGGCAAGGCCTAAATCTGATGGGGAAGGTGTTTACTTCTTATCGAATTCCCATGTATCCGCAAGGCAGGTACACCCTTTCTTAGAGAATGAAGCAAAAGTTCTGCAAGAATTTTAAAGATAAAACCGGAAGGAATAGCTGATGGGTGTGCCCTGGACTCTGGTGAATACTAGGCTGCCTTCTGCAGTGAGAGATCACTGGCAGAGAGTTTGGGGAGCCTGACTGTCACCCACCTCCATGGTTTGAGGTCCGAGTAGACGTGCCCAGAATAATAATTTGCCCAGCGTCCACCACTGGTTCCTCCAATCCACGCTCCAGCCTCTAGCACACTCATACTGTTGTTTTCCGGTTATCCACCACTCCCTTTGCTCAATTATATCTAGTGCCCTATTGATGACCCATTGATTTTCACAGTGGCATTAGAACTCGGAACAAAGTTCTGTTGCCCCAGGATCCAAGACAATCCCAAGTACTGACACCGACTCCTTATATTACATATATTTGAGGTATAGATGCTCGACTTACAATGGAGTTACTGTGTCCTGATAAAGCCATAGTAAACTGAAAATATCTTCAGTAAAAAATGCATTTAATACACCTAACCTACCAAAAATCATAGCTTAGCCTAGCCTACCTTGAACATGCTCTGAACACTTACATTAGCCTCCAGTTAGACAAAATCATCTAACACAAAGCCTGTTTTGTAACAAAGTGTTGAATATCTCATGTAATATATTAAATGCTATACTGAAAGTGAAAAACAGAATGGTTATATAGTATTCAAAGTACGGTTTTTACTAAATGCATATGGCTTTCACACCATTGTAAAGTCAAAAAATCATGAGTCAAACCACCGTCTGTATTTGTAAGGGCAGCCTTCTAAGCTATTCTCCCTGCCCTGCAGGCCCAGAACACCCAACCACCTTGTATACATCCACCAGCTGAATTTTCTAAAAGACCACTTTCACCATGTCTTTCTTATACATAAAAATAAATGCCTTCCATGGCACTTCCTTAAACACAACAATGTTTATTCACCTGATAATCCCCGTTCAACTATATGGCTTAGATAAGGATCAATGCAGACTATGTGTGTGAAAATAACTTGAAGAATATAGTACGTTACATTCATGTAGCATTTCAGAGATTTTGAAGTACTTCACGTGTCTTAAGATTTATGTTACTTTAGTATACATACATTTTATTTCAATAAAGTGGGCTTTTAACTTCCAGGTCTTACTCTTTTGTCAGATGGCTGATATGAAATGTAAATAAAATTTCTTTCTTCCTTTCTTTCTTTTTTTTAGAGACAGGGTCTTGCTCTGTCATCTAGGCTGGAGTGCAGTGGTACGATCACAGTTCACTGCAAACTTAAACTGACAGGCTCAAGGGATCCTCCATCCTCAGCCTCCCAAGTAGTTGGGACTATAGGAACGTGCCACCACGCCCAGGGTCTCACAATGTTGCCAAAACTGGTCTCGAACTCCTGGCCTCAAGCAATCCTCCTGCCTCAGCCTCAAAAAGTGCTAGGATTATAGGCATGAGCCACCATGCCCAGCCTGAAACATAAAATTTCATAGTAAAGTATATTAAGTATCATTACCATATCACATTAAATATAAATAAAGCAGAACAGTCATCTAGTTTTTCAGCCCAAGAAGGCACAATAATAAGACTTTTGCCATGATTAGAACTCATTTGTACTGTGTATTGAGGAGGGCAGAACAAAGTTGTATGAAGCACAAAAGTTTGTAACTTCTTGAAATCAGCTAGATAAAAGTTGCTTATTTAATTGAAGGACTTTAAAATATGAAAAATATGTGGAGTGATTGCTTGCTTTTTATTTTTATAAAGTCTAGAATATAAGTTCAGAAAAGGCAGTACTTCTGGATAAAAGACTGGTGGAACTCTGATCAAAAGCTGACATTAGGTAAATTTTTATTTATGCAGTGCACTGATTAAGAGCATGGCCTCTGTAGCCAGTGAGCCTACATTCAAATCTTATCTCTGCTACTTACAGGTTATATGGCCTTGGAAAAGTTACTTAACTTCTTTAGATCTCAGTTTCCTCATCTATAAAATGGGAATAATAATACTGCCTACCTCACAGAGTGGGGCTGTGAAGATTAAATGAATATTTGTGAAATACATACTTAGTATAGGGTCTGGCCCATAGTAAACATTTTATAAAAGGTGATGCCCATTATGATGATGATGATGATGATGATTAGTTGAGCGGGAAAGACATAATCAAATTTAGATACTGAACCAAGAACCTGTCCAGGTTCTTCTGTGTAACCTGGTTAAGCAATTTACTTCTGCAGGGCCAAATCTTTATTTGTAAAATGACCTCTATGGTCATATGTAAAATAATTCTGCGATTATAACAGATGTGGAGATGGGCTCTATTATCAACTAATAAAGGTTTCAACACTAATCCTTAGAATCTGGTCAATAATTGTTGGAGTCAGTTGAGATTCATCCCATTGCAAGAGATGGAAAACACGAGTCCAACTGGCTGAAGACACAGGAAACCTTCTCAGCTCATATAACTGAAAAGTCCAGGGGAAGCTCTGGCTTCAGGTTCAGCTTGATCAGAGCCTCAACCAGTGACATCCGGACTCAGTTTCTCTCCATCTCTTGACTCTGCCTTCTGCAGTTTTTGCTTTATTCTCAGGTTCTGTGCATGGCTTTTTGTAGCTTCAGGCTCCCATCATAATTGCTGCAAACAGGCCCAGGCAAAAGGAATGTGTGACTCTCCCCCAACAACTCAGCTAAAGTTTCCTTAGCTCACAAATAGGCACAAGAGATATTTTTGAGATTATAGAAATGTTCTAAAACTAGATTGTTGTGATGGCTACTCTATACATTTACTAAAAATCATTGGATTATATCCTTCAAAGGGGCAAATTTTATGCTATGTAAGTTATACCTTAACAAAGCCCTTAAAAACAGAGTTTCCTTGTATTTCTCTGATTCTTATGGGGTCACATGCCCATCTCTGAACCTACCACTGGGTCAGAGGAATGTGATGCTCTGATTGGCCAGAACTGAATATCACACCCACTCCTCAAAGGCAGGGATAAAGTCAGTTCATCCAAAGAACAGTGACTGAGAGTGGGGGGAAGGGTGGTTCCCCAACTGAAAATCAGGTGAATGGCTGCTGCTTCTTAAAGCTTGAGAACTCTAGTGACCTAGGACTAGTCCAGGCTCCCAGGACCTCTCTGAACTCACATCTGGGCTTGCCATAGGCCAAACCACTGATACATTTCTGTCTCGTTAGGCCTAACTTTTGCTTTTCCTGCTCTTTCCGTCAAAGAGATCAAAGCAAAGCAAAACATAATGAAGGTGGGATGAACCCCACGCCGGATTCTCATTCTTGGAAACATTGAGAGGAGCCACCCCAGATAAATCCAGAATGTCTTTCTCTCCTAGCTCAAGCACATCATCACTGTCTGCTGTGCTGACTGAGCCTGGGTGTTTCTCAGTGTTTACTCGGTCTCTGTCACAGGCCACAGATGTGGGAAGTGTCCTGTCACCTCTCTGTGCCCCACTCAGCAAGCCACCAGACCAGTGCTTCCTGAGAACAGACCAGGAACAAATTCTCCACTTTTTTTTTTTTTTTTTTGTCATTTTATACCCTTTATCTCACCTCTCCTCTCTCTCTCAAACTTGATTCTCGATGCTTGTGACTGTGGGTTCAAAGGAGGGATGAGGTAATGGGTTAGAAGGAACTGTATCATTTAACTGATTTTCCAGGGCAGGAGGAGAAACAGTGCTTGAGGCTCTTTTTGCTTTGTTGTAGAATGGCAGAATGACAACAAAAGCAGACATATCCGGAGTGATTCCAAGAGGTGCTGTGCTATATCCATTGTTCTTTTAATACTCACAACAACCCTGAGGAGTAGATAATCTTATCCACATTTTATACGTGAGAAAACTGGTTCAGAGAAGTTAGTTAAGGCCACACAGCTAGTCCGAAGGAGAGCGGGCTCTCTGTAAGGTGGGAACGTTCAACGACTAGCTGCTTCTCTGCCTCTAACAAATCTGGATGTTATCGGAGGCCCCCTCAGCCTCAGCCATGTCCTTGAAACCCTCTGGCTTCCAGTGGACGGGGAAACAGCTGCTCCCAGCTCATCAGAGTAGAAGCGGGAAGGAGCCACTGACCTGAATCTGTAAAGCTGAAGGCTTGACTGCTAGTGGTGCAAATCAACACCCCTCCTGCTGCATGTGGGTGCAGAAGGATCTGTTTGGCCAGCACAATGTTGGTGGTAGTTGTTATTGTTGTTTTTAATGAACTTGAATGCCTTTTATGGGGCATCTTTTTTTTTAATAGCTCTGCTATTAATAGCTGTATCCAAGTTACTTCATACCTGTCTGTCAGCTGTCTGGCTCTGAAAGGCATTTGCCTTATATCTCTGAAAAAACTAGTAGGTTGTCAAAAGCACTTGCCCAGTGGGTTATCAGAACTTATTAACATTAGTGTCACTAAAGTTGGTATTCAACCCCCTACTGCTAAATTTGACTGGCTTTAAAAAAACAAACAAACAAAAAAAAACCACTTGCCCAGCCTTCTTCTCCACCCTGTGATGTCAGGAGGTCTGAGTGAAAAACAGGAAGAAAACATTTTCTCATGTGACCAATGTGTGTGTTTGCCTGAGAAATTGTAAACTTGAATTTCATTGTAGATCAATGAGGCTTTTAGGGGTGGGGTCAGGGACTAAACCATGATTGCATATTATTATTTCCATCTAACTTAACCATCACATCATCCCTATATAATAGTACACAATTCTGTAATTCCCATTTACAGATGAGAAAACTAAGGCCCGCAGAGGTGCCATAACTGGCTAATGGTAATGGAAATGAGACCCCAGCCCCTCACTCTTACACTATTCGCTGCCTGTGTTCTCAATCCTCCCCTCGCGTTAGGATCACCTGGGGAGCTCTTCAAGCATTCAAGTATACCAATGTCTTAGTCAAACCAAACCCAATTAAATCTGAGTCTCTGGGGGGTGGGGCTGAGGCAGCAGTGGATTTTATTCTTGTTGGTTTTAGTGCCCCAGGTGCTTCAAATGTGGTGAGAATCCTGCACTGCAATAGTCCCCCCTTATCCATGGAGGACACATTCCAAGACCCCCAGCGGATGCCTGAAACCACACAGGTGCCCAGCCCTATATATATTATGGTTTTTCCCATACATACATACCTGCGATAGAGTTTAATTTATATATTAGGGACAGTAAGAGATTAGCAATGTTTACTACTAATAAAACAGAACATAATAATATTCCAGCATTACAACTCTTGCAATTTGGGTCCATTATAAGTAAAACAAGGGTTCCTTGAACATAAGCACTGCAGTACCACAGCAGTTGAGCTCATATGCGAGAGGGCTACTGAACAACTAAGGGGCAGGCAGCATCGACAGTGCGGATACTCTGCACAAAGAGGTGATTCACGTCCCTGGTTAGACGGGGCTGGATGGCCGAGATCTCATCATGTTACTCAGAATGGTCAGTAATTTAAAACTTATGAGTTGTTTATTCCTGGAATTTTCCATTTAATATTTTTGGACCTTGCTTGACCACAGACAACTGGAACAGAAAGTGAAACTGTGGATAAGGGAAGACTACTGTATTTGAAGATTCGGGGATATAAATTCACACTTCAAGTGGGTGCTTTGTTAAGGTGGGTGACGCTTACATCCAGTGACAGGCCAGCAGATGACTCTGGGCAGTTAAGTGTGTGTTTCCCCATCCACATCAATGGTGCAATAACATGAAGTAGTATTGTGTAATGCTAATGGCTGTAATGGTCATAGCCAGTTTCTGGAGACAGAGGACTTGGGTTTGAATCAGTGACTCTCTCTGAGTTGTTTAACTTTGGGCATGTTATTTAACCCCTTTGAGCCTCAAGGGTTAATAATGGACCCCACCTTGGAGGTTGTTTGAGGAGGCGAGTGAGGGCATGCACGCACTGGGCTCAGCACAAAATCTGGCATGTTGTGGGCATTAGTTGCTGCCAGCTATTGATGGCAATTAGTATGCCTCCAAAGGCGTACACCACATAGTTTGAAAGACAAATTCAAATTCTGAAAGGGTTTCTGCCTCCTCACTTCTGATCACTAAGTGTTTAGGATTAATTAGCCTCTTCACTTGAAAACTGAGTTCATTTGCCTTGGTGCTTTAGCGTCCAGGGTAATTGTCCTAGAGGTAGCCCAATTACTGTGTTGATACATCTGCAAACAGGCAGCGGGGCTGGGGTATGGACCAAGCAATACAAAGGGAGCTCTAAGGGCTCTGACTCCGCAGGTGGTAGGGCCAAGCTAGGGGAACTGAGGCCCTGGAAAAAACTTTCAGTTCCTGATAAGGGAGAGGTCCAGAGGCTGAGGATGAGGCTCAGAACAGAATGGGTGACTGGAAGCTAATTTTTGGATCTGCGGAAGAAGTTGGGAGGTTGACAAGGATCCAAGCATGACCTTCCCCTCTCCCCTGGGCTTTTGTTTATAATGTTACCCCTTTACAACTCTGCTTTCCATTTATCTGAATATTCATCCTCTTAACCTCTACTCAAGCCTTGCCTACTTTGACCTTTTCTGGACCTCTCTAGATAAAAGTTAGCAATGCTTCCTCTAAGCAGCTATAGGCTTTTTGCCTGCCATTGTTAGTTGCCTTTGTATGAACATATATTATTTAAAAATAGTTTTTAATTTCTAGAAGATGGAGATCGCATGTTATACTTCTATTCAACTCCACCTCCTCTTCCAGAAGAGGTTAACACAAGTGTTTGGCTTTTTTTTTTTTTTTTTTTAGACAGGGTCTTACTCTGTTGCCCAAGCTGGAGTACAATGGCACTCATCATAGTCTTGAATTCCTGGCCTCATGCAATCCTCCTACTTTGGCCTCCCCAAGTGCTGAGATTACAGGCATGAGCCACCCTTTTTGTCTCTTAATAGATAAAAGTGCATTAGTTTCATATGCAACATCACAGAACTCAGAAATCAAAAAAGACTTAAGGCTCTTCTAGACCAGGAGTGGCACACATCATGTTGATCCACAGGCCCAATTCATCAGAGGTGTTTTATTTGGCCAGGCCAGCGCTCTTTTGTTTTTTTTTTTAATACAGCCGGTGCCCAACTTACAATGGTTTGATTTATGATTTTTTGACTTTACGATGGTGCAAAAGTGATATGTATTCAGTACAAACTGTACTTTGAATACCCATACAACCATTCTGCTTTTCACTTTCAGTACAGTATTCAATAAATTACATGAGATATTCGACACTTTGTTATGAAATAGGCTTTGTGTTCGACGATTTTGCCCACCTGTAGGTTAATGTAAGTGTTCTGAGCACATTCAAGGTAGGCTAGGCCAAGGCATGATATTTGGTAGGTTAGGTGTATTAAATGCATTTCTGACTTAGATGGGTTTATTGGGATGTAGTAACCCCACTGTAAGCCAAAGGGCATCTGTGCCAGATGTGAATGCTTCAGGTGGGCTGTGCCTGTCCAGTCCATTGCAGTTTGGCCCACCTCCCAATGCCTCGCCATTTTACACAATTGATCTGCACAATCCCTGAAGGAATTTGAGTTTGTGAGCCCTAATTTGAGCCTAGCTCCCCCAATTCTTGGATCTTCCTCACAACATCTCTAATACGTGACTCTCACGGAACTTATGAGGAAGTATGTACCATTGGTGGAAAGCTCTAACATAGTTCTTCCTGAATGAAAATTCTAACTTAGAGTTGCCTGCTGAAATTAACCTGCTACATATTAACTACAGTAAATCCTTTCGGCAGCTCACTTTTTATGCTGAGTGCTTTTCCCATTCCCAAGCATTCCATTGCAAGGTTAAGATAAGCTTTTTTAGATACATTTCCTAACCTGTTCTTTAGGAAGACGGTATGTAATTTAGAACCGCATTTGACTGTGATTCAACTATGCTCATCTGAAAATGACCTTCTTGGTAAACATTCCCCTTCATTCTTACAGAATAAGGGTTGCACATGTCTGTCCAACCTTTTGTACTTACGAATGAGATTTCTCAGACATCTTGGAATAATCTTACACATCTGTCTGGCTCATCAGATTGTGAATGATTTGAGAGTCTGGGATGCACGAGTACCCCCAGAAGGTTGCAATCTGAGTATACGATAGATCTAAGTAGATCTTATCTCATGTTTCCCCATTAGGCCTAGATATTTTCACAGCTTCATGCTGTACAGAAGTTAGCTTGTGCCTGAATGCACAGGAATGCAACCCCAGCAATTATTTACCAGATGGAACGTGCTTTTTGTTTTGTTCTTTCTGTCTTAAGGGAACTCTGTCAAAGTTGCTGGTTCTAGTTTTGACGGAGTGGATTTTAAACCTGTTATAACCTGATGAAGGGGGAAAAATCCCCTATTTTTCTGTTTTCAGGACAAATAATCTCCATATGAAGGGCCATCTGGAGAACTGGGTGTATAATAAATCACTGTTAGCACCAATTATACTTACTGGGGCCCACTTATTGTCTTGCAAGTAGAGACAGGAGAATATGGTATTGGCTTCTGAAAACAATATTGTCAAGAACTTCCTTGTAGGAGAGCCAAGGGTCAGGAAGACCCCAGGCTGGCAGTCTGGGAAGACAGGAGCTGCTCTAGTGGGAGAAATGGAAGACCATTTGAATGTTTCTCTTCTCCTTCAGCTACAGTCCTCACAGAAATAAAATATGTTCTTCTCGTATGTAGCTGTTCTTGTGTGCTCTTAAAAAATATTGTCCTTTGCAAGTTGTATGGATCCATTGATCTTAATCAAGATACTGGTTTTCAAGTTAATGCCACCTAATAGCTGAATCACCTTTAGTGAGTCATCTAACTCCCTTAGCCTCTCCTTCCTCATTTGGAAAATGTGGCTAATGGAAATGACCTAACATGGCTAAGTGCCTGGTATGGAGGTAAGCAATAAAGAAGAATTCCTTCTCTTGAAAGAAAAAGAAGTCCAAAAGAATAAGTCTACATACAAATAATTTTAAATATCATAATTTTAAACAGCAAAATAACTAGATATGTCCTAAATGTTAAACAAAGGATTGTTTAAATCAATGGTACACTAGAGATATTGCCCTTCCTCTATCAACAATTTCTACTCTCTCATTTTCCCTATTAAAGGTATAGAAAGTCAACCCAGAAAGGGCCGTTGCATCCCATCTCTTTAATCACAATGACTGATACAGAATGAATACATGATCCAGTCCAGGTTAAAGTTCTTCCCTTAGATTTTTTTCTACTGAAAAGACTTTGTGTTTCCTTTTTGATGGAGAGTTGTATGACTGATGCCCCATATTTGCAGGTGACATGGCCCCCTCCCATCATGGGGGGAAGTCTGGAAGAAGATTGAGCAGGGAAGAACTATGGTGACATCAAGCCCCTGGTCCCCAGCACTTAGGCCCCCAGGGCTGCCTGGTTCTTGCCGATCAGTGAGTAGTCCCAATGTTCTTCCATTAAATCCCCCCTTTCTTTATGCTAGTTGGGAGTATACTTTATGACTTTATGTTACTTGCAACTACAAGAGTTTTGTTCTGTTTTGTTTTGTTTTCAAGACAGGGTCTTGCTCTGTCACCCAGGCCAGAGTGCACTGGTACAATCAAGGCTCGCTGTGACCTGGAACTCCTCAGCTCAAGCAATCTTCCTGCCTCAGCCTCCTGAGCAGCTGGGACTATAGGCACATGACACTATGCCTGGCTAATTTTTAAAAAACATTTTGTAAAGTTTAATATTTTGAGAGTTTTTAAATATTTTGTTGAGTTGCCCATGTGGTCTTGAATTCCTGGCTTCAAGCAATCCTCTGGCCTCAGCCTCTCAAAATGCTGGGATTACGTGCATGCGCCATCACGCCCAGCTAGAAGTTTTGATTAACAGTTTGTGTATCCATTTACATTGGTAATTAGGAAGACCATATAGCAGCATGGAAAAAGCAATTTTGATGAATTTTACAAATAGCGTGATATACAATTATGTGGATGATATGTGTTGCAGCTATTTAAAATAACCATGCATTTGCAAAAAATGGAAAAGAAACATCTTTAAAATGCAATGGATGTCTAGTATGGTAGAGTTATGGATGATTTGTTTTTTTCATATAATGGGGTCAAAGATTTATCAAAGTACATTCAGCTGTACAAAGTAAGTGTGGCTCTTTTTTTTTCTACAACTGATTTTACTCACTGGCTCCACATCCACATTTACCGTTAACTGTATCTTAGTCTTTTTGGATATGAAAGTGGTTTGGGTTTAAAGAGTTTGTTTTTTAAGGTAAATGCCTAATTTCTTATTGTTTTGGGCCCTTTTCCAAGATGGTTCCTTGATGCACTGGGTGGCAGGTGTGCAACCCTGTGGCAGTAGGAGAGAGCAACCTTCAGATTTGCATACCTTGGTCCTTATGCTGTGATCAGGGTTGGTACTGACATTTTTCAGCAATGGCTCTGGGTACCTGGTTGACATGTACGATTGACATGTGTGTGGAGAAACTGTGGCTTTTTCTGGCTCACTCAGAGCTCAATGGTCTTCCCTTGTGACTTACTTCCAGTCTCCACCTGGACTCTTGGTCAAGGAGGCACAGGGGCACTCATGCAGATCCCATGTCTGATAACAATGCTGTGTGATTTTTGTTTTAGTTGTCAGATATCTTTTATTGAAATATTTTTCTTTGTAGTTCATAGCTAGCTGAGCATTATACTGCACTATTACTGATATGTTATCTATGATGTCATGAAGATGGCTCCCACCAACACTGCAGCCCACAAAATGGGCAGTTTCTGGGGTTGCTTTAATGGTTCCGGAGAGTTCTCTGGCTAAACATTGGTGCAGCATCTGTTGAACAATGTTGACAATCTCATCAAAAGTGGTATTTCCTCTGTACTTGGTGTTTTTCTGCTGCTTTCTGTCTCTGGTTCCTTGAGGGCTTTGATGATCAGGCAGAGGCAGAAGGTACTACCTCAATCTCAGCCTATCTGTTCTGAATGCCCGGTTTCATTGTAATCCTTTAAACTTTCCAGTCACCTGTTGCCTTGGCAATATCATCATCGACATTTTATGGAGACAGAGCCAGGGGGTTGATCTTGGAGGCCAGGGTAGACATGGCACTGACTTCTCCACCAGTGTATCTCAGGAATATGACTTTGATCTCATTGGGGTTGAACTTGGGCAGCATGGCAGAGATGGCTGATATTGGATGAATCCAGATGCAGGATTCACACGAGGAAAGGTGCACCTTGGTTTCCTCCAAGCCACAAGCCAAAAGGCCCATGTTGTTCTTTTATTCTTCTCCAGTGTTCTTGGTTGGGGATGGGGGTTGGTGAGTGCCTGCCTGCGTGCCTGCAGGTTGGACGAGGGGTCCCTTTGCTGAGTTTCAAATTAAGCGTAGGACACAGGCTCCTTTTCTTCTTGGGATTCCTTTCTCTCAGTGTATCTAATGCCTGTGATCTCAGCCCTGAATGGAGAAGCCAGGACACATAAAACTCATTTTTCTCCTCCAACTGCCATCTTTTCTTCCCCTGGCATTCCTTTGGTTTGGAAAGGAAAAACTTTGTGTCTTTTCTGTGCTTCAGGGACTCCTCTTATGACAAATCTCAGCTCTCTCTACCAGTTCAGGTTCACTGTTCTGACCTTTGATGTGTTAATGGAAGCTATAGGAATTTAGAGAATCCTTTTCCTTTACCTGAAACCTCTGACTTTTACAGATAATCTTTCTAGGAACTCAAATTTGGAAGTCAAAAGCTAGACCTAATCTTTTTTTTTTTTTTTCTCCTACTTGCATTCTTGCTATAAAAATCTTAAACCTCCCTGAGGCATGAGAGATATCTCAGGCTAACCAAGGGAAAAGTTATTGAAATAGAGGAAAAAACATTTAAATTACATTACCCTTATTACATTCTTTCAGACTTTCCATAATGTCCTTCTCCTTCTTGCCTTTCACCCAAACTCTCTGTCAACCCCTACTCAAACTGCAAAATGGAGTAGTAATAATAATGATTGTTTATTGAATACTTAATGTCAGACAAATGTGCTTTTAAACTTCACAATAACCCTGTAGATTTTCACAGTCCCACTGAACAGATGAGAAGCTGGTGCTTAGTAAAGATGACTTGTACAGGGTAGCAGAGCTAATTTGAGGGAGAAAAAACATTTAGAAAACTCATTTGCATATTGTTTGCTTTTTCTCACTGGATCAGAAGTCAGACATTTATTCAAATGTCTTTAAAATACAACTAGAAAAAAATCCATTAAGTAAAATAATGTTGATTTTTAATACATTGCTCAATAAATGGCAACTGTTACTATTTAATGTTATTTTTACTGATGATCAGGGAGGTAAGTATCTTAGTTTACACAGAATAGCATCCATCATTGCCAATATCTTGGTATAGTTTGATATTTCAGCAGCTGAGAAGGAAAGTAGGTGAGGTGCTTTGGGAAGACAGGAGATCCTGGTTGAGGTGGAAACATGGGGTTGGGTTTCCCCTTTTCTTTCAGATGGGAATCGAGGAGACCTGGGATCTTGCTCAGGCTAGGCGAATACTGTGAAGAGGCCATTTAAGGTCCTCTCTATGGTTAGTTTCCTTACCCATAAAATGAGGGGTCTGGGTATCATCAGATGATTGCTAAGGTTTCTCCCAACGTGGGGAGTCCTGGGAAAATGGCATCCTCGGAGACGGGGAAAGTCTAAACAGCCCTGACGGCCGGTGGACTTCATCTTTACCCAGCCACCAATGTCTCTCTGCCTTTTGTCCTCCTCTGACCTCCCTCTGCTCAACCCCAATTCAGGGGAGGGAGGAAGGTAGAGAGGATAGAGAGAGAAAAAGTGGGTGTGGGTAGTGAGAGAGATGAGAAAATGGCAGATGATGGGAGAGTGGAGGGAAGACAGAGATCACACACATACACTTTTTAGAGAAAGGACATAGGGAAAAGGTAGGATACAAACAAAGAACATTTACGTTCTTTTGCTTGTCAAAAAAAAAAATTGCTGACATTTATTAAGCCCTTGTCGTAGGCCTGGAACCTTGCTGAATTTGTCACATGCACCATCTCATTTAGCTATCAAAGCATTTTATAGATAAGTGAGAAACCGCAGCTTACAAAGTTAATTGATTTGCCCAACATTGCTAATCAGTAAGAGGAGGGACTAGGAATTGAACCTCAGTATCTTTGACTCCAGAGCTTGTGCTCATAAACTCTAGTCCATATTGCTTTCCTGCCAGCCTCTCCTCTGAGCAAGGGAATGTCACTATTTCATGTAAGGTCGACTTAGTATTTAGACTTGATTTCATTGCTGACCTATTTAATAGAATGATGAGTTCACCACCCACAGGCAGACAGACACACAGACAGGCAGGCACCTACCTACATACTCACTCACCCCTTGATAACATTCAGGAAGGCTCAGTGAAAAATTCAAATAATGAATAATAGAAAGTCTTTTTTTGTTAGGTGCCAACACGTAGGGACAGCTGTTTCAGTTTCTTAATTAACTCTGGCTTAGTCTAATATTGAAATTAACTCTTGTTCCTTTTGGGTGCAAGACCATTCCTGGACACATGCCTAGATGACCACAGATGCCTGCGGTTTCTTGGGGGATTATACATACATAAATAAGTGGTGACTAGCCCTCGCTAACTATCAGGTTATTAAGTATGAAATGTCTGATTTCCTTAAGTATAAGTTTGACAGTCGCTATCTCTGACATTTCACTTTGACACTTCTTGTTTTATTTTTATTGTGAAAGTACATCCTCAGTCTTTCAAATTCATGTTTTGGCTTGTAATTATCTTTCAAATTTTTTTAGAGCCATTTTTGTGAAACTATGGATAAGTCAAAAATTCCTGTTATTAACTGTTTTCAAACATGAGTTCTGTTGTGGAACCAATGCAGCGCAGATAGCTCGAAATATCAACAAAGTGTTTGGGAAGGATGCAGCAAATGAATGCACAGTACGGGCGATGGTTTGAGAAGTTCCTTTCTGGTGATTTTATTCTTGACAATAAGCCAAGATGGGTGATCTGAGACTAAGGTGGATAATGATGAGCTGAAAGCTGTAGTGGAAGTGAATCCATCTCAACCTACACGTGAATTAGCAGCAAGCTTTGACATTACTATTGCAGCAATATTGGACCATTTGAAACAAACTGGCAAGGTAAAGAAGCTGGATAGATGGGTTCTGTGTGAATTAAATGAGCATCAGAAGAGAAATCATCTCTAAGCTTGCCTTCCTTTGCTGTCACTACATAAAGCCGAACCATTTCCACATCATATTGTTGTATGTAATGAAAAATAGATTCTTTCTGACAATCACAAGTGTTTGATACAATGGTTGGATAAATATGAAGTGCCAAAACACAGTCCAAAGCCGAATATTCATCAAAAAAAAAAATCAGATGTTGTCTGTTTGGTGGTCCAACACTGGTGTTATCTACTACAGCTTCATGTAACCTGGTCAATCAATTACAGCAGATGTCTACTGCAACCAATTGGATGAAATGACAAGGATGCTTGCGATTAAGCAGCTGAGATTGGTCAATGGAGACAGGCCAATCCTCTTACAAGACAATGCTTAACCACACATCGCACAAACAACGCTGCTCAAACTACAGAGGCTGCACTTGGAAACTCTCTGTCGTCCACTGGATTTACCAGACCTTGCACCAACTGACCCTCACTTCTTTCAGGCTTTGGACCACTTCTTGAAAGGAAAAATATCCCATTCTCAACAAGCTGTGGAAAATGCCTTTGTGATTTCATCACCACTTGCTCTCCAGGCTTCTTCACTGCTGGCACAAACAAGCTACCGGTAAGATGGCAAAACTGTGTCGACAGTTTTGTGCATACTTTGACTAATTGTATTGCTTCCTGTTTGAGATATAATAAACTATACTTTCGATTCAAAATTGGACATTTCATATTTAGTGACCTTAATACATCACATTTTCTCAGTATCATACTTACCAGAAAACTAGAGTAGGCCTCATTATAGGATACATCCAGGTCACCCAGGATCATAGGAATTATGGTTGAAGATGACAAAGCTGTGCTGTGATGATGCCCCATTAGGGGTCTTTCACATGGTAGTGACTTCCCTGCCTGACATTTCAACTGCAGAGTTTGTAAGGAAACTTGGGAAAGATTGCATCAGATCCCTCTCTAATAGTCTCCAAGGTGCATGCACCTTCCCTGGATCTTTCCTTGTTTCAATGCAGGGATATCATATGGGTTTTAGAGTCAGTCAGACTCATGTTCAAAGTCTGCTTCTGCCACTTATTGAGTGGGAAGCAGTGGGACCAATCCCTGGCTCTTGGAACTGCAGTCATCTCTCCTGTGAAAAGGAATCACAATCCAGGGTGTTGTGAGAATCAGGTGAGCCACTGCATGCAAAGCACCAGCATAGAGCCTGGAACACGGTAGGCGTTCACTCTCTTTCCCCATGTTTTTGTTACCTATTACTGTATAAAATATCATCCTGGACCTTAGTGGCCCTAAGGACTATACCCATTCATCATGAAGAGCTTTAGTGAGCTTTACTTGAATGACAACATCATTTGCTTATGGTTCTGCAATCTGGGCTGGGCTCAGCTGAGTGGTTCTTCTAGTAGTCTCACCTGGGGTCACTCATGTTCTTGTACCTCATCAGGAGGCTCAGCCGAGTGGGTCTTCTAGTGGTCTCACCTGGGGTCGCTCATGTTCTTCTACATCATCAGGAGGTTCAGCCGAGTGGGTCTTCTAGTGATCACACCTGGGGTCACTCATGTTCTTGTACCTCATCAGGAGGCTCAGCCAAGTGGGTCTTCTAGTGGTCTCACCTGGGGCCACTCATGTTCTGGTACCTCATCAGGAGGCTCAGCCGAGTGGGTCTTCTAGTGGTCTCACCTGGGGTCGCTCATGTTCTTGTACCTCATCAGGAAGCTCAGCTGGGGCTGGAAGCCCAAAATGGCTTCACCCACATGCCAGGCACCTAGGCTGGGATGGCTGGAACAGCAAGAACCTGGCCAGGAATCTTATTCTTTCCAGGAGGTCACTCTATCAGGGTGACCGGCAGGCCAACTTCATAGGTGTGTAACATATACAGTGACACAAGACCCCATGATCAGAAGGGCCTCTGCTTGGTGTAATACTCTGTTGTCATTACCCTGAAATTCTTATTAATTTTTAAACAAGGGAGCCTGCCTTTTCATTTTACACTGAATCCTGCAAATTAGGTAGCCAGTCCTTGCAGCTTTCTTTCCACAGTGGCTCAGAGCACCAAGGGGGTGAAAGCAAAAGCTGGCAGGCCTCTTAAAACCTAGGCTGGAACTGGCACAGTATCACTTTGCCACATTCTATGGGCCAAAGCAGTTCACAAGGCCATCCCCGATCCAAGGGGAGGAGCAAGGAAGTCTTTGGGGCAATTTCTAACCTCTATTTCCCATTTTCAGCATTCTCATGAGCAATTGGGTACTGATAGAGCTCTTCTGGTGGTAAGAAGCAGATATCTCCCCAAGCTACCTCATAAAAACAGGGATCTATGGTAGAAAGTTAGAAGTCTCTGAGAAATGAGGAGTAACCACTCCTTAGGAAAGTGGAAAGAGTTGGAAACTCAAGGCCTGGAGGCTATGCTTTGCCTCTCGGAGGTCATATTGGCTTTCTTGGTCAGCCAGCCATGGCTTGAGGAGGGGTCAGGGAAACTGGCCACTCAGAAGAGACCCCTTACAGAGATGGTGGACAGGGCAGCTCTCTGCAAGGGACTGTGAATAACCTTATGAAAATGCTTTTCTTTACATATTAGCCATTTAAGAAACACCAATAATCACATGCAAGACAGTATCTAGGTCTATGGGGACGTAACTGTGACCCTAGGCAACAAGGGCTTCTTCTTTTCAGTCACATAAGGGTATATATCTTTTTCACTCTGACTGAAGTACAGGGACAAAGGAGGAATCAGAGATTTATTCTTACTGGTTTTTTTGCCCAGGGAAATCAGTCCCAGGCCTTGATTGCTGGCTCACATGTCCTCATGTGACTAACAACACCCACCTACCATGGGAGTACAGGAAAATGCATTCTTGTACTAAAATCCCAATAAACCTCATAGAACAGCTGAGTGAAGAAGGACAAGCCATTGTGACTTTATCTTACATGGTTCAATCCCACCCAGGTACAATGGCAGACTTAGGCCCTCAGAAAGCCTAAATTCCTACATGGTTAGCCCCATCTCTTGACCTCTCTCCTCAGCATGTCCCCACCTCCCCGGTCCACATCCTTATGGTTCCTTCTTTCCCTCCATCAGTCCAGTGTCCTCACCCCTGTCTTGGGAAACCCCATCTCATTCCCCACTGCACAGCTCCCCACCTTGGTTCCTTCTTGGTCCTTTCCTGCAAGCTCCACTTCTGGCCTCGGCTGGTGCTGTGGCTTTCCTTTGCCAGCTTTGCTGGCTCTGAAAAATGAGAGGTGAGGTTCAGTCTAGTGCAGGGAGGAGATGGTAGGTGATCAGATACCAAGGCAGGTTCCCACCAGTAACAGCTGTGACAGTTTTATTTGTTGGATAAAAAACAAGCAACTTCAAAGTGAGCTTATTTCCCAGTGATAACATAATCTAGTGTTACATGACCAGCTCCTTGCAAAAAAGTAACACCAGCATATACAACCCTCTATCCCTCCCTGAAGTAGCATTATAACCTTGGCATTACACAGGGCTCTGTCTTGACTACCCAGGTGTCCTAACCTCTACTTGGATAAGAACTTCCTGATCTTCAAGTCTCTTCCCTGATATAAAGAGGGATACCTCCTGCCCTCAAGGAACTGCAGTCAAGAGGAAGGGATAGTTCTCTATGCTGATAAAAGCTAGAGAGTGAAAGGCCAGTGAGTGGTGGGAAGTTTCCAGAAGCAAGTGCAGGACGGTGGATTAGCCTGTGGCTGGGTGTAATGGAGGGTGGGACTTCCTTCAAACCTGACCCATAGGTGTGTGCCCTGGAGTGGGGGCGCTCTCTTGGGGCAGGGGTTGGGTCTTATTTCCTCATCTCTGCAGGAAAGGTTGTTGGACTGAGGATCAGAGGTCAGGCAGGTGCAACCAAGGGGAGCACAGGCGCGGGTTCCCTCGGGTCTTCACTGGAACTCCCTCCTCCCTCACTTCCCCCCACCCTTGCATCCCAAATACACATTTAGCTGCACGTTCTGGGTTCCCACCTGGAGGAACGTCATGAAGGAAATTATAGGACCATGCCCATCTGCCATGATGTTACTTTATTTAATTCCTATTTCGACTCCTTTCCCCACAGCTTCACAACTCCAGAAAAAATCCCCCAGCGTTCCTGAATCCCTCGGCTTACGCTGCGTGGCATCTCACCTTGCCAACCTGCAACGGCGGCGCGCGGTGGAACCGGCCGAAGCACCTCTCCGCCTCTGACGCCAATACCGCCCCGCGCGCATGCGCACTACGCCCGTGGGCGGCACTCAGTTTCTCTAATCCGCATCCAAACTGCTTCCCTTTGCTCAATGCTCTGTGGAATTGGGCCATTAAGTTTCTTAATCAACTGCTGGGTTCCACGGGATCCTCTTTAGAAACTTTTTGCCTAATGCACATATAGAGACGTTCACGTTCCGCCTGCGGGGCTGGAGCCGATGGATGGAGCGGAGCCAGCTGGGGAGGCGGCAGACAACCCCCAGGCTTCTTGGAGCAACGTCAATTTAATTACAGCAAATCCGTCATGGCTGCCAAGGCCCCTCTTTCTTCTTTATTATTAACGGGGAAACTTGCCGCCCAGGGGCTTTGTTTCAAGTGGAAGCCCACGTGTTTGATACCCTCAGGGGGCACTTACCGGCTGGGTGGACACAGGTGGGCTGTTGGACTCGGTGTATTTACTTTCCAGAGGAATGCACTGGAAACATGCTGCGCGCAGGAGACAGGGTCAGGTTGGGTTTCCAGGAGCCACTGAATACCCTCCGGGTTCCACCGATACCCTTTCTTCCTTCCACCCTGAGGCCCTCGCCCTTGGCCTTTGCCAGACGATGTAAACTGGCACTGCGAGTGGAATAGACCAGGCATTTATTTTCCGGTAAGTTAGGCCTCTGTACTGCCTGCACGTTCAGCCTGATTTTGATCAATGTTGCCAGCAGCGGATGCAGTGTGAAGGGGTGTTGGCTAAACTTCCTAGAGGTGTCAATTGTAAATAGTGCTACCTTACATTTTGGGCAGCCTTTTTGAGTTTCCAAAACACGTTTCCACGCATTAATTATCTCATTGGGTTTCCTCAGTAGGATGGAAGAATGTGGAGCCACTCTTAAACCTCTTTCTGTGAAAAAATCCCTGAAACACAGAGCAGTGTAGAGGCTTGGCCCGAGTTGCAGGACTAGGAAGTGGAAGAATTGAGAAACCAGGACTTCCTTTTCTTAGTCCTGAGATTTTTGGCAGTAACACAGACTTTTTTTATTATTATTATTATCTCACTAATAACCCCAACAATCCTGCTTGGTAACAGAACACTTTGTTCCTCCGTGTCCTGTTCTTTAATTGCATGACAGAACTGATGATGGTGCTGATTTTTAGAGCATAACACCTTGAAAATCACTCCCTTATCCTTGCTACCAGTGATTTGCCATCTAACATGTGGGAAAAATAGTAAAGGTGAAAACTATTTAGCTGTCAAGCTAATGCCACAAAAAGCATCATCAAAGTAGGCACCAGGTTGGATTGAGTAGCATCATTCTAGAGACAGCAATGCTCCCCAAAGATGGGCTGTAGCAACGGGATTTAAGGATGAGGATTGTGGCTAGCTCTCCAAATGGTTTTCAACCAAGGCTGTGCTGCATTTTCTTCAGTAATTGCATGACTAAAAACTTAGTGACTATGAGACATTTAGTGTTTTGGTTTTTTTTGTTGTTGTTGTTATTGTTGTTTTCTTTGGAGAGACAGGGTCTCACTCTATCACCCAGGCTGGAGTGCAGTGGTGCCATCACAGCTCACTGCAGCCTCGAACTCCTGGGCTCAAGCGATCCTCCTGCTTCAGCTTTCCCAAATAGCTGAGACTATAGGCCTGCACCATGATGCCTGGCTAATTTTTTTTGTAGAGGTCTCAATATGTGTGCCCAGGCTGGTCTTGAAATCCTGACCTCAAGTGATCCTCCCACCTTGGCCTGCCAAAGTGCTGGGATTACAGGTGTGAGCCACCACGCCCAGCCAGATCTAGTCTTTTAGTCAGGCTTTATGAGGTTAGGTTTATGATTATTAAAGATAGAGTCTAGGATGGTTCATGGGAAAGCAGTAGAAAAGGGGAAAATCCTCTTAATTCTTACCCATGCATTAATAATAAAGTCAAGAGTGAAGGGAAAGCCATTCTTCTGGGACCAATTGATCCCAGTTGTTTATCCTCCCTTAGGTGCTGATTTTAGCCCAGAGCTACAGAAAAGGAACAGTCTGGCAGAAATCATCACTGATGGCTACCTTCGTTCATCACTTTGGTCACTTACATTCATTGAGCACTCACTATAGGTGAGGCACTGGGGACACAATGATGAGCAAAAGACATCATTTTGATGCTTGTCTTTTTCTACTCGAACCTAGTTTTATTCCATTTCCTTGTTGCCTTCCTTCTTCTCCCACTACCCCCCAACCCCAGCTCCATAGTTCTGCTTCCTGATCATTTGTACCATTTGTGGCAAGACGTTGAGAAGACGAATTAGTGGTACAGCAAAATATTCCACCTCCATCTATTCAATCCACACTCTCCTTCAAGATATGATAAGCCCTGAGGCTTCCTTCATATGCTGCGTATCCCCTTCATATCCCCTCCTGGGGATGGTCCTGCTGGGCCAGTGGTTGTCAACATTATATGAGTTAGACTATAAACCTGGTCTCCACACAAATTCCTTCCCCTGAACGAGTTTGCTTTAAAGCACAACGTCCTGTAGTGAGCCTTGTGGTTTAACTACCTTTCTCCTTTCTTCCTGATTCCTTGAGGAACTCCCAGTCCCCTTGTAGTCAGCCACATGGTTTGAGAGTTGACCCCACTTCTAGCTCGGGGGAAGAACTGTGGTTTGCATGGGCCAACCACATTCTGGAGTTTAAGACAATGTGTGGCATGACAAGTCCAATCAGGTCTGTGCAGGATATTCACGTTTAACTTTCCAATCAGAGTGAACCCAAGGATTTCTTCTGGGAATTCTGGGACACTGTAGCTCTCTTCTTTGTGGGGCTTGGCGGCATGAGGTTGTGAGGCTCAGCATTGCCTTTGCCGTGATGGATGAGCCCAGGATTTCTGCTGAAAGCCTGAGGGTGGTCTTCCAAGAGGAAGCGGAGATGGAAAATGGAAGTAGGACACCTTGTGTGGGTCCTGAATCAATACTTCCTCTGAATTATTCTGTTAGGTGAGCTAATAAGTCTACCACCCCCTTTAAAAATGCCAATTCGAGTTTCATTTTCTGTGCATTACAAAAAAGAAACCTACTCTTGGGCGAGTGGAGCTTCCCAAGTGGTGTGCCATGGTGCACCCATGGTGCTGGGTTATAGATACTCCTTGAGGCTGATCACCTTAGCCCTCTGGGAGGGACTCTGGACAGCCAGAGCTCCAGGACTGGTCATTTCTAGAAGCAAGTAGCCTTATCCATTCACCCCAGTGAGATAACAAATAAAAATGTTTAATGTGCCCCATCATGGCAATTTTAAAATACGTTCAAATATTCTTCAAACAATCTTCATTCAAAATGTAGAGCCTGTTTTCCTTCCTCTTGAATGTGGGCTGAACTTGGAGACTTGCTTCTAAACAGGAGAATATGGCAGACATGAGGGTGTATGGCTTCTGAGGCTAGGTCATAAAAGACACTGCCACTTTTGCCTTGCTTTTCTGAATCATTCAACCTTGGGAAAATCAGCTGCCATGTCATGAGGACACTTGGGAGTCTGGGGAGAAGTCCACATGGAGCAGACTGAGGCCTCCATCAATAGCCACCACAACTTTCCAGTGATGTGAATAAGCCACCATGGAATAGTTCCTTAGACTCAGTCATGCCTTCAGATGGGGAAGCATTTTCTTAAGCCCCAAAAGGAATACACAGGAGTCATACCCTGGATGTACCCAGTATTCTGGGGATATATTTAGAAACTTTAGGGGTTTTTTTTTGTTGTTTTTGCAAAATGATAATCAATAGTAGCTTTTACAAGATAATGAGCATTTAAAAATACATTCAAAACAAAAGTTCCCTGTCTTTGAAAACATACTTGCAACCACAATTACCAATGACAGCTCTAAAAGTTTGTTTTCTTTTTAAAACAAATCTGTTGTTATGAAAAGCACTACTTCCAGAACAGAATTCTGGAGTTTAAGACAATGTGTGGCATGACAAGCCCAATCAAGTCTATGCAGTATATTCATGTTTAATTTTCCTGAGATTCTTATGTGATACTGACAATTGCACTCTTGACCTTGCTAAAGGAGGGGAGGCATGAAGCTAATCAGAAGATTCTCTAATAAGCTCTCATAGAAGGATTTTCCAAAGTAAAATCAAGAAGGCTATCATGGTATATCAGTTTTCTCTAATTTTCAGGAAACAAAAGACCTAATTTGCTTTACTTTTAGGAATGCTTAAAATACTTCTTTTCTAATCCCATATTTAGAATACAAAATCAGAGGACCAATGCCCAAGTTCTTTGTTTATGCCATCACTTTAAAAAGTGGAGTCATGCCCCCACTTAACTATCTGGAATTGAGAAAACTGCTAGGAGTTAGCCCATAAAGAGTCTGAACTGCCAATATGGACAAGTCTACACTCACCAACTCCACGAGTTTCTCTCCTAGGCAAGCCCACAGGGCTCTCAATCAGAATTCTATCATTCTGACTTTAGACTCAATTCCAACTTCTTTGGTTATCTATATTCTGAGCCCACAGATCAGAGGCATCTAGTTAGAAAAGTTGGAAGCTTCTAGAATGGCACTGTCCAATATGGTAGACGGGAGCCCCATGTGGCTGTTAAGCACTTAAAATGTGGCTAGTCATAATTGAGATGTGCTCTAAGTATAAACTATGCAGCAGATTTCAAAGACTTAGTATTAAAAAAGAATATAAGGCCGGGCGCGGTGGCTCACGCCTGTAATCCTAGCACTCTGGGAGGCCGAGGTGGGCGGATCGTTCTGAGGTCAGGAGTTCGAGACCAGCCTGAGCAAGAGCGAGACCCCACCTCTACCAAAAATAGAAAGAAATTAATTGGACAGCTAAAAATATATATAGAAAAAATTAGCCGGGCATGGTGGCGCATGTCTGTAGTCCCAGCTACTTGGGAGGCTGAGACAGGAGGATCACTTGAGCCCAGGAGTTTGAGGTTGCTGTGAGCTAGGCTGATGCCACAGCACTCACCCCAGGCAAGCGAGTGAGACTCTGTCTCAAAAAAAAAAAAAAAAAAAATTTCTTTAGAAATTAAAATTTTTTTTTTCTTTTTTTTTTGGAAATTCCCTCTCTCCTTCGAACAGGGATTCCTGAACACCTCCTGATCAGACTTCCTTTGCCATTTACGACAATTTCCAGCAATCTTTTTGGTTCCTATTGTCATCTGACATGCTGGTTTTCAATGTTTGTAACAGGTCTCCCTCTTATACAAATGTGGATTTCTCTGCTCTCTCTGTATCGTCAAATCTTAGGTTTCATCCCTCTTCAAATAATCACCAGTTTTAACTCCTTTCCACTCAAACTCTCCTCCAGGCCCACTTTGGGGCCGCTCTCCACAGCCCCAGTAAAGGGAACTGCAGAAGGCCTTCAGACCTTATGTTAACACCCCACCCAGTGCCCTGTGCCCCTCTGCGGCTCCGAGTGCCGTCAGACCCTTCTCTTCCTCTTCACGTGAAAGCTTGTCAGGTTCAGAGCCTCTTCCCAATGGCCGTGCTCTCTGCTAAGTGAACGCAGGTCACGGGGTTAATGTGTTGGGTGTTTAAAGGAATGTAATGCATAGCCCAGTGCACGTGCAGATGGCAGCGCCGGTAAGGAGGTGTTGGGAAGGCATTTTTGGTCCGGCACAATCTGAGCAGCTGCCTACCACCTCTGCATATGCCTGACTCGGCTTCCTCAGACTTGGATGAACACCAGAACCACCCAAGCGGCAAGCTCTGGACCCCCCTGGAGATTCTGGCTCGGAGGCGGGGGTGTCTTTAGACAAGTACCCAGGTGATTATGTTGCACAGCAAGGTTTGAGAACCACTGATCGCAGGCCAGCTCCTCTTCGTCCAAGGAACATCAGTTGGAATCTAAAAATACCACCGACAATATAGGCAGGCCCTCCTCTGGGGAAAAGCCGGCCCTGTCATTTTCCCAGTAAGACACCTCACAGCTCAGAAAGATGGAGACCATCAACTTTAACCAAGCAGAAAAATAAAATTTAAGTATCTTTCTTAATTTTAATTAAGGCCCTGTTGTGCGTCTGACACCGGGTGCTGAGGGGTAAAAAAAATTCTAGCAGGGTCTCAAAATTGATGACACGTTTCTCTATGAAATATTCTCTGATTTACCTGATCACTTTGCCTTCTGCCAGCACATACCACAGTCTGGACTACATTATTCCATACTAGTTTATGTTCTGAGGTTTCTGATCCCCTCTTGTATCCTCTCCAAGCCCCACCATCGACCCCCAGGATAGCGGAGGCCCCAGCGTGTGCCTCTTGCAGGAACGGCACCTGCATCTAGCTCTTCTGGTCTGATCTGCACTTCTCCCACCAGCTCCAACAGCGCCGTCTGCTCGGTGGCCCACTCAGCCAAATTTCAGGTCACCCCCACGCTGGCTGCAGATAAGACTAAAAAGGGAGGGAAACAGACAGGAGACGCTGGGAGGGAACCAGGAAGCCCTTCGTCTTCGCTCACGTGAGAGCATGTGTCTGGGGTGGACTAACTGCTAACTGCTTTTTTAACAATCAGTTTTCAATCTCATCAGAACCACGGCCTTGCTTTCAACTCAACTCATTCCCTGTCACTTTGACTTTTATCTACTTTTCTAGGTTTGATAAGTAACAATTACTTTTATCAATTAAAAGATGTTTATGGCATCCGCCCTTGAGCACCAATGATTTGACCTCAGAGGCTTCGATCCAATAGACTTCCGTCTGGATAACAAGGGCCCTTAGGAGCAGATGGTCAAAGGACTGTAAAAGTTTGCATGTCTACATCTGGTTTATTGTCTTTACTCCATAAAATACATTTCCTCAATTAAATACAAGGGAAATAACAATCAACTAAAAATGAAACATGACAATTTCTAAGTGTTCTTCCTTTATACTTAGAAAATAGGGATTCTGTATTCTTATACCTCCTTATACAAACCTTTAATTTTTTTCCTGATTTTCTTTTAAAAAACAACTCTGCCATCCAAAGAACAGGACACGCTGCCTGGGCCCCTCCTTGCATTCCCTCCGAGTGGGCAGCTCTGCCGGGCACTGTCTGGCAAGGAGGGGCCGTGGCGGTTGAGATGTCTAAACCAAAAGCTAAGTCTGAAAGTTTTAAGAAAAGCAAACCCTAAATACTTTTCAGACTGGTTTCAAACCATTTTCTTAGGAGCAGAAATGCTAAAGGAAGGGAGAACTGTTAGATCTGGGTTCCCGTGACCTTTGCCATGAATTGCTGGGAGTTCTAGGTGCATCCGTGTTCTTTAGAGCACGGAGGAAGGGAGGAGGGGCTCAAAGTTAATGAGTGCTGTGAGGCTGGGAGGCTGGCACCTAAAGGTTAATGGGCTCCGACATTTGAATAATCCTTCCTTGTCCCATTTGCTAGTGAAAATACCAGAGAGAAACAGAGAAATTATATAAGTAAATAGAATAGATTCTATTTGAGAGTTCTGATCTTTATAGAACATTTGACTAAATAACCTTAAAAAGATAGGTGCCAAAAAAAGACATTTAACCTTTGTGTGCTGGCTATTTCCATATGCAAAGATTTAAAAAAAGGTTCTGAAATGAAACTTAACGTGTTGCCAACAGATTTCAGAGAAAGCACTTGAGTCAAGAATTTTGCTTAAAAGCCTTCAAGTTGAAAACCCTCAAATGCCTTTCCCTCCCTTGCCAAGAACTCAGGTTTCTTTTCTTCCTTACTTCTCCCCACTTAAAAATCCCCATCTTATTTTTCCAGCTATTTTCTACCACACTGCTTTTTTTTTTTTTTAGATAGGGTCTCACTGTGTCGCCCAGACTGGAGAGGAATGGCATGATCAGATCTCACTGTAGCCTCAAACAACCAGACTTGAGCAATCTCCTGCCTGAGACTCCAGCACAGCTGGAACTACAGGCTTGCATGACCACACCCGGCTAGTATTTTATTATTATTTAGAGACAGGGTCTTGCTATGTTGCTCAGGCAGGTCTTGAACTCCTGGCCTCAAGTGATCCTTCAGCCTTGGCCTCCCAAAGTGCTAGGATTATAGGTGTGAGCCACCGTGCCCAGCCTGACCACACTGCTTTATATGGACTTCAGTAGACAATCAAAACAGGTAATCAACTAGAAGAAATAATCTCTTCCTTCTCATAAATTTAAGAAAGCACTTTCTTTGTTTCATCTGTTAAAAAAATTAATTAATACTTAATAGTTTAGATACAAGCCGGGCGTGGTAGCTCACGCCTGTAATCTTAGCACTATGGGAAGCTGAGGAGGGCGGATCATTTGAGCTCAGGGGTTCAAGACTAGCCTGAGCAAGAGCGAGACCCTGTCTCTACTAAAAAAATAGGAAGAAATTAGCTGGACAACTAAAAATATACATATAAAAAATTAGCTGGGCATGGTGGTACATGCCTGTAGTCCCAGCTATTGGGAGGCTGAGGCAGGAGGCTCACTTGAGCCCATGAATTTGAGGTTGCTGTGAGCTAGGCTGACGCCACAGCACTCTAGCCCTGGCAACAGAGAGAGACTCTGTCTCAAAAAAAAAAAAAAGAAAATAGTTTAGATACAAAGACCAAAAAAAACATTGTTCTCAATGAATGCAACAACGTCCGCCTCCCTGGGAATAATTAATTGAATAGACAGATCTGCATGGTCGTGCAAGGAACCTCTTTGTTTATTTACTCATTTCATAGTCAGTCAGGAAACAGAAACTTATGAGCACTTTTCTACCAACCACTGTCTTTTCGACCAAGTCTTACAGCCGTGAACAACGCCAACACATTCCCTGCTGTCGCAGGCTAGAAAGCCCGTGAATGCAAGGGGAATCTGCTAACTGCTAATACTTCAATACTTACTGAACAAGAATTTATGTTTTTAAAGAGAATATATTGCCTATTTAAGAATAATCCTTTCTTCAACAAAGAAAACACTACAAGGAAAAATCTTCAAGGGTTAGCTGAGAAAAAGAATGGGGGCATGAGACTGAAAAGCTGGCCTGCCAGGAAAGCCCGAGGGGACAGCAGGAGAAGCCATTTTACTGACCCCCGAGGCCCACACTTTGTCCTCAGGCGTCTCTTGTTCGGAAGCATCACCAGCATCTGCAGTGAACGCCACTGTTCAGAGCCAAATCCAGAAGAGGCACTTTCTGGTTTAAGGTGCCCCTGCTGTAGCTCCGGGGACAGTTCTGAACCACAGGATGAGTCATCCCAGCTGGTGCCCAGCTGCACCCCAGGGGAGCAGGTGCACCTAGCCAGTCAGTGGCCAACATTCTGGAAGCATGAACCAAAGGACCAGGGAAGATAAACCCCTAAAGCAAGCACATGCGGCAGACTCTCTTTACAAAATCCCTAGGTCTGAGCGTTAAAATTCTCATTAGAGTTTGATGCTGATTTAAAATACATTCCTCTTTGAAGACATCCATCTTTTTCCCCAGCTCCCGCTGGCAGAAGCCTTGAAACCCTGAGGGATTTCCCCCACTTACTTGCCGGTTCAGCCTTATGGACAAGATGTTGCTGGAGTAGCTGTAATTGCAGATCTCTGTGCCTTTCTTGAAGTGATAGACGTTCATTTGCCGCGGTCTGGTGTGACTGACCACCACCACCAGGCTGCTGGAGAAGAGGCGCTCCACGATGTAGACATCCGGGATTTCGTCTGGGAGGGCAGGCGGTGGCAAGGTTACGCGGGTTGCTCAGGGAGGGAGAAGGACTCCAGCCTTCACCAGGCCGGGTGCAGCACAGGCCAGGTTTGGAGAATGTTCTCCAGGTCTTGCTGACTGGGTGCTAATACCATGACAATGATCCACCCTGGGCCGCCCCCTCTCCCGGGGTAGCTTTCTACATGGGGGAGTCACCCCTCCAGGCCCTAGGACTCCCCTGTTTGCTCAGCAAAACACATTTGGAAGGTCTGGACAATCTCAATCTACCTTTCCCTGTGAGAGATTTAAAAGGAGTGCCTTCTCGGCTGGGAGCCTCTGTGTTCAGAATTCTTCTTGTCCTGCTAGAGGGGGTACCACTTTAGGGGGTAACAATCCCATAGTTAAATCTGTACTCCCCCTCTCCATCTTGCTGTGCTCCTCAGCCCTCTCTGGAATCCCTTTCCTGCTGAAAACAATCTGGGCATCAGTATTACACTAGGGAAGTACTTCCGTACTTAGGAAGAAGGCAAATTAGTAAGTCTCGTAGCACCCACAGGTTGAGGCCTTGGTGTCTTTCTGAGAACATTCTTTTCAAATATGTGTCTTTTTGTGTTTGGGCAAGTCCCACAGGGAACAACATGAGACAGATAGCAAAACATTAACAAAAATGGTATAATAAAAATAACATCTTGCAAATAAATTAGGAGCCCAATATATTATTTACCAAACCACTTTCTTTCCAGGAAGCCCAAAGGTTGTATATTCTTCACTATCATGATGGCATAAAGTATTAGCCCGAGAAAACAAAGTCACATATCTAAGCTGAATTACTTATAATATTCACTAGAAGTACTATAACATCTTTGATATGGGCTATGTAAATAGGATAGTGTTGCCTATTAAAACAAGAAAAATACTTCCATGAGTGAATGGATGTTACTAATATTCTACAATGCCAATACAATGGCAAAAAGAAGTCACAGGTGACCTTTTGGTTTGACAATTATGAAAATTAATGACTATGCACATAAGTATATGGAAAAGTACCAATAATATCATTGCAAACAAAAGATTTCTTAATGTAAAAAATGTTACTTAAGCTATTGCCAAATCTTAATAAGTGCTTCATTATGGTTTTTAAGCACGTGGTTAATAATTATGTTTAAATCTAAAAAATATTGACTACTTCAGTTTAATGGTTAAGGGAGGGAAAAACAGAAAGCTTAGTAGCACCACAGATTAAAGTCTAGAGAAAGGATTTGGTGTCCCTGAGATCTCACACACACACACTTACTGCTTCCATGGACTTGGTCCAGTTGCTCCACAGAACTCAAAGAAAACAGCTTATAACCGGCTTTGGTTCCAATTGCTAGGGATCTGTGAGAGATAATGACAGCACGGGAATGACAACAGGTACTGTATTCCGACCACAGATCTGTCTGAAAATAGACACCCCCTTTCCCGAGCTTGTAAGCTACAGGTGAACACACATCTTCAGGAGCTTAGATCCTGGATAACTTCCTAGACGGTGAAGCATGCCTTGACAGGCAGGCAGGTATATACATTAAAAGGAAAAAGGTCAAAGACAACTAAAAAACAAAAAAGAAAAAAAAGGTGCAATAGTCAAGACACGTGAAATTGCACGAGCCCTGCCATCAAACAAAATGTCAAACCTACCAGACATCATGTTTTTCCAGCTGGGCAAATATAGGAAAAATGCAATCTTTAGGAATATTCATAATAGCTCTATTTCCAACACAATTAGGGGGTCTTCTTGTTCTTTGAGAGGCCCTTTACCAAGAGGTAAATTATTTTTTCTTTGTTTCTTTCATGACTTTTTTTTTTTTGCTTAAAGAAAGAAATATACATTCATAGTAGGCATGGTATATCATCAGTAGGTAAAATTTAATAGATGCTTTCTTTCATCGGTTTCCATGAAAATATTTCAGATACTTTATACCAGTAGGTGTTACCCCTGGCTGTACATTAAGCTCAACTGGGAAATTTAATTAAAAAATGAATTTTTTTAAGTTCAGGTACTCTAATGAGCAGCCAAGGGTGAGAACTCTGCTTTCTACCATGTTCTACAAAGCTATCATCACGACCAACAAACAAAATAAAACTAAACATTTGTCTGGGATGATACAGCTTTAAAAAAAAAAAAAACCTTGTTTTCTTAATTTTTTTTTTTTTACTTTTCAACCAATAGATAAACCCGAATCCAGGTTTCGTTGGCCTTGTGATGAACGTGAACATCAAAGTCAACTTCGGTCAGCAGCTGGGAATCCCCACCCAGCTCTCTCACGCTTTGCCTTCAACACTACGAGATGACCGGAATCTGACATGGAGCACACCCAGACTGAGCAGTGTGACCCTGAGCACTGCCACCCCAGGAAAATGGGATGTCACAGCTGGAATGGACCTTACAATGGTTCAGTCCAACTTCCTCCTTATAAAATTAATATATGCCAAAGGTGAGATCCATTCTTCACGAGGAAGCGTATACTAAAATAAGCAACTTAACTACGACAAGGTTAAATGGCCAAGGCTCTTGTTTCACTCACCTAAAAAAGAGAAGGGCACATGATTTTCCCTGGATTTTTTTTTCTACCCAAATATTTGTTCTTCCCTGAGACACAGGGATAGGCAAATACAGTCAATTTTTAATTAGCAAGGTAGCTAGTTATGTCCCTTAGCGCTCCAACCTGCTGAGTAGCTAATCTCGTGTGTTAGACATTTGCTGAACAGCAGGTGTGCAGTTAGAAACAAGGTTTGGTGTCCAGGACCACGGTGTTAACAATGACAAATGGCAATTGGAAAAGCAAGCCCAGAGCATCCTAAAACTTCAAAATGTACCCCGTAGTGATTGCTGTTTTTAAACTTTCTTCACATAAACTTTTTCACACACATATATAGCCTTGTTTAGTTGCAAACTGAGGTCTGTAAAGCTTGAAAGTAAAGAAAACAAATATTGTAACTGGAGTCTTATAACATTAACCTAAAGAGTTAGAAATGTAAAGTAATTTTCAAACATAAGCCCTGCTCTTGGAACAGAAGAATTTTATATATGAAAAAATGGCAGGGTGTTCACTATTTTTAAATGATTGATTAATGGCCACAAATGACTGAATCAAGTAATTCAAATTTAGACCTTATTCCATCCATAGAGCCTTTCTGCAGAAACAAAATTCTCATCACCGATTATGGGAATGGAGTTTGATAGCACTAATCAAATTTAAAAATGTACTCAAAGTGTCTAGCACAGTGCCAAGGATGTCTTTACCCACTTTCCCCAGAAATACTGGCTCCCAAACCCAGCTTACATTTATAGAAAAAGACACACTGATACATGTAAATGTATTCGGTAAGGGGCTTGATTTATTTTAAAAACCAATGTCATACCCTCTGTGGCTCAAAGCAACTGTGACAAGAACTTTTATTTATAGGTGAGACAGAGCTGCCCAGCAGAGCCTTTATCCAACAAAATAGAACTAACAGTAGGGAGTAAGGAAATTAACTTTCAAAGCACCCTACAGTTTTGAAAATAACATTCTTATCCAATTGCTGTAGAAAGCTGGGATTTTGTATTATTTAATAAGTAGAGTAAAAATTAACATGATTTTTTTCAAATGTAATAATGTTAAAAAGCAGAACTTAGAATATTTACTACCTATAAGCAAACTAATTCCCTTTCTTAACTTGTGTTCTTTTCTTTTCTTTTTTCTTTCTTTCTTTTTTTTTTCTTGAGACAGAGTCTTGCTCTGTTGCCTGGACTAGAGTGCCATGGTGTCAGCCTAGCTCACAGCAACCTCAAACTCCTGGGCTCAAGAGGTCCTCCTGTCTCAGCCTCCCAAGTAGCTGGGACTACAGGCACACAACACCACACCTGTCTAATCTTTTCTATTTTTAGTAGAGATGGGGGTCTCACTATTGCTCAGGCTGGTCTTGAGCTCCTGAGCTCAAGCGATCCTCCTGCCTTGGCCTCCCAGAGTGCTAGGATGAGAGATGTGAGCCACTGCACCGGGCCACTTGAATTCAATTGGGAAGGAAAACATCAACCAGGCATTTCAACAGCCATGCCTTCTTGCAAAATGTTTCTTACAAAACATTTGGATTTTATCTATACCATCATTTTTATAAACTGCAGGTCTCAACCCATGAGTGGATCCTAAAAACAATTCAGTGGGTCACAAGCAACTTTAAGAAAAAAGGCAGAAAATACCAGCGCATATTGCACATAATATTTTATGAGTGGTATGTGTATATGGGTATTGGGTGATGTTGTAATAGGTATTTTTTATCGTGGCTTGTGGTCAAGAAAAGCTTGAAAGTCACTGCTCTAACCAAGCTGTCGAGCTACTCGATTACATGATTACACATACAGTTTTTTCAAACAAAGGCATATTGTTCAGCACAGGGTGTTTTTAAACAGAAACACAAAGGGAATGGAAGCCAGGGTTGCTTGTGGTACATGATGGCCTTAATTACCCCACTGAATGTTCAATATTAGCATAGCTCAGTCACTAGCAGCCAAGGCATCAGCCTGAAGCTTACTTCAAACAAGGAACACAACAGAAACTGGTACAGCAGGAAGTGGGAAACTGGGAAGTGGTCATCCCTGCTTGATGCTCCGGGTGCACATTCCAAAGAGATTATTCCATATGGTCCCTAGAGCAAGCTTCCATGAAAAGTGGGAAAGAAACAGGCGTTTGCTTCTAAAAGACAGAATCCTGCAGATGCCTGAAACACACACAGTTTAGCAATCCCCGGCTCTCTGGCAGAAGCCCAAATGTGAACATCAAGTAAAACATTAAAAATCCACTCAAAAACAACAGGGTGGAGCTCCTGTTTCCTGGAGAGAGTGTAGTCTGTGCCCTGGAAAGGGCTCTTGGACTCTGAGAAGGAGATTTTGCATGGCTGGGTGGGCGATGTGAAAACAGAGGGAAAGGTTTCCTACACCCAGAGCGGGCAGGCAAGATGCCCCGCGCTGGGGGCTGGGACAGGGGCTGGCCTGGCCACAGGGATAGGCTGCCTCTTTGTCCGAGGCCCTGCCCAGATGCCACGTTGAGATGCTCAAGGACAAATGGGAAAGATTTTCCCTGACTCCCATCTTTCTGGTCCCAACTACATAGTTTTGGGTCAACTTCCCAACTACTTCCTCCTCTCCTCCCATCTCTTTGTTTTGGCCACTGCCCCTCCTTCTCAAACCCCCACTTTGGTCACTAGCTTCCCCACCACCCTCCTCTCCCCACCGTCCGTAGCCTTCACAGCCCCACTGCCTTTGCTCACTCCCCACCTCGCCCCTGGGCCGGCCCCTCCTGGCTCTCGGCTGGCAGTGGGGGGGCTGGAAGAATCAAATCCCACTGTACGGGGAGGGGGGCGCTAACAAGACCCCATCCCGTCGGACGCAGCCCCGGGCAGTCCCCTCGAGGCCCTCCTGCGGCGCAGGCCCGAGACTCTCCTGCCACAAGTTGCATACAGGACAACACCCCTTGGTCACGACATTCGTCCCCCACGTCCCTGGCAAGGGCTGGCGCCGCGGCTTACGTGCAGTCCTGGTTGAAAGAGAAGCAGCTGAGCGCCGCCTCCACCCTGCCCGTGGGGGCGTCCGCGGCCTCGGCCTCCATCGGGGGCTCGACCCGGGAAGCCGCAGCTCCCAGCCGGCGACAGCCACCTCAGCAGCCCGCCCGCGCCGGCTCCACGGGCCGGGTCGTCGGCCCCGCCCCTAGCCTCGTACCGGTCCCTGCTTAGCCCCGCCCCTCCTCTCCCGTTCTGCTGGAGCCACAGAACGGAGCAGCTGACAGGGCGGGGCCCCTGCCACCGGCTACCATTGGCCACGAGCCCAGGTAGCGGCGGGCGGTGCCGCCCCCTTGACCAATCCCCGGTGGCTGTAGGCGGAACCGCCCTGCTGGCGACCCGCCCCCGGCTTCACGACGCGGCTCGCCATTGGACTAAGGCGCGTGACGCAAAGGCTGCTGGCCACGAGGTGGTGTTTTCATAGCCGGAGCCGACCCGCCATGGGGGTGAAGGGAAGAATGAGTGCGACTGGGCCGTGTTGTGCTGGTTCCAGTCGGGCGTCTGCGTCTGGGCCGCCGCGAGGGAACAAGCGGACGCGCTAGCTCCTACTCCACCCAAACCCCTGCCATATGTGACTCTCATAGAGTTTGTAGAGAGCGTTAGACGCCAAAGCCCCACCCTTTTGTAGAGTCCTCAAGCTGCTTTGAGAAAAGTTCCTAAAACGGGGCTGCTACAGCCTGATAGGAAGTTATCCATTGCCCAGCGGTTGAGAACCCTTACCACAAGCCAAGCACTGTATTAACTATGTATATCATCTTGTTGATGTCAACGGAAAAAAAGACAAAACTCTGTAAAATAATTTTTTTTTTTTTTGATACAGAGTCTCACTCTTTTGCCCGGGCTAGAGTGTGTGCCGTGGCGTCAACCTAGCTCACAGCAACCTCAAACTCTTGGGCTCAAGCGATCCTCCTGCCTCAGCCTCCTGAGTAGCTGGGACTACAGGCATGAGCCACCATGCCCAGCTAATTTTTTCTATATATTTTTAGTTGTCCAATTAATTTCTTTCTATTTTAGTAGAGACGGGATCTTGCTCTTGCTCAGGCTGGTTTCGAACCCCTGAGCTCAAACAATCTGCCCGCCTCGGCCTTCCAGAGTGCTAGGATTACAGGCGTGAGCCACCACGCCCGGCCTGTAAAATAATTTTAAAGAGATTTACTTTGAGCCAAATTTGAGGACCATGACCCGGAGCCACGCCCAAGAGGTCTTGAACAGTGGACTCGCTGAGGTTGGGTTACAGTTTGGTTTTATACATTTCAGGGAGACAGGGGTTACAGGTAAAGTCATAAATCAATATGTGGAAGGCATACATTGGTTTGGCCCAAAACGGTGGACCATCTCGAAGCGGGAACTTATAGGTTATAGGTGAGTTTAAAGATTCTTTGGTGTGTAATTGGTTAAAGACATGAAGCTCTGTCTAAAGGCTTGGAATGTTTCAACATAAGGAGATCTTTATCAGAGATAAGCCACTGGACATAGATTGGTTGTGTAAATTGAGGACCTTCAGGTTTGTCTGACATACCCTTAGGTCTGTTAATGGGTTACAAAGGATGTCACCAAGAAGAGAGGGAGGCATGATAAGGCATGTCTGACCTCCTTCCTCCTGGCAGGCAATTTAGTTTTCGGATATTCCTTTGGCCACAAGGGGGTCCATTTAGTCAGCCGATGGGAGATGAGCCTTAAAATTTTATTTTAGTCCACATTGAATTCTTAAAAAATCTTGTGTGAAAAATATAATTGTGTCCAGTTTACGGAAGAGGCAGTCGAAGCACTGACCGGCAACACAATTTGTCTAAAAGATAATAACAGTAAATGATAGAATGAATATTTGCTTACAAGACCCGTGCACTGAATGACCCTGCTAAACTGTATTTGGCAAGACCTATGTGAGCCGTAGCTGAGAAAATGAAAGAAAATATGTACAGGATGGTTAAGTTTATGAAAAAGCTAAAACCTTGAAGACACAGCACAATTCAAAACTTAAATAGAGATAAGTCTTGATAAAAGATCCCCTTCCCCAAGGTAAGTACTGTACATATTACCATATAGAATTATCATCAACACAGTTTATGAATCAGGAGCTCTTCTAGCTTTGGATTTATATAATGCCTGATGAATTTTTAGTTAATTTCTTTTCAAATTTTGAGATGAAATGATATTTTAATTATTGTTATCCGACAACATTTCAAATTGTCATAATTCAAATTTACCTAGTCGGTGACAAAGCTATGTGTATATTTTTAAACCTTGGACCTGGAGTGGACGAGCAAAGAGCAGTATTTCACTTAAACTTTTCTGATTGAATTTCTGATTTTGGTTTTCTGATATGCAAATGTAACAGTTTCTTTTCTCAACTCTATTATTTTTTCTCTCCTCTAATGTAAAAAAATGGCTCAGTTCCAGGATGCACAGATGCTGATTGCTCTTTAGCCGATTGTGAGGTGTTGTATAAACCATTGGAAGTGAAAAGAACTGCTGTTTAGATGCTTTAACTGCGACATCTTTGTAACCTTTCAGATCAAAGGTGCTTTTCCTTCTACCCCCAGCTCAGTCAAATGTTGCAGTCTTTTCTGCTCTGTTTAGAAAACCAAGAGTCTGGCTGGCATCCTACGTGCTAAGTTGTTGGGAGAATTGCATGAAGTGTACAATGAGGTTTTTAAAGTGGAAGCTGTTATCAGTTTGTTATTAAGAATTTGAACTGGCCGGGGTGAGGTGGCTCACGCCTGTAACCCTAGCACTCTGGGAGGCTGAGGCGGGCGGATTGTTTGAACTCAGGAGTTCGAAACCAGCCTGAGCCAGAGTGAGACCCCCGTCTCTACTAAAATAGAAAGAAATTAATCGGACAACTAAAAATATATAGAAAAAATTAGCTGGGCATGGTGGTGCATGCCTGTAGTCCC
>CAUYSK010009507.1:0-14399 GCA_963575035.1 Avahi laniger
GGATCGTTTGAGCTCAGGAGTTTGAGACCAGCCTGAGCAAGAGCGAGACCCCGTCTCTACTAAAACTAGAAAGAAATTAGCCAAACAACTAAAAATATATATAGAAAAAATTAGTCAGGCATGGTGGCACATGCCTGTAATCCCAGCTACTCGGGAGGCTGAGGCAGGAGGATTGCTTGAGACCAGGAGTTTGAGGTTGCTGTAAGCCAGGCTGACGCCACTGCACTAACCCCAGGGCAACAGAGTGAGACTCTGTCTCAAAAAAAAAAAAAAAGAAAGAAAGAAAGTATTGGTGGGGGGGTGGGAGGGGGAGAAATACAGTATGAGCAAATTTTTATGCCCTTTGGTCTTTCATTGCTAATGCAATCAGATACCAAGTCTTGGTGCTTTTGATGAGGCAAGATTCTGCCAATGGGAACCTGAGGCCAAGAAGGCTGAAAAAACACCCGACATCTCTACATCCTAAAATATATCTCAGACAGTGTGGATTAATGAGGAGAATCCGGTTTTGGAAAGACTAGAATCTTGCCAAATGGATTCATGCCAAATCAAGAGCATTATTTTGAAGCATCTCAAAAGATTGCTTATCCCATTTACTAAGCCAAACAATCTCCATGTGATTGAAGAGACCTTGGTGAAGCCACCTGTCTTGAAATTGGTCTATTTGAGGGCTTAATGCTGAGGCACAATATTTCAGTTGATGTCACCCACTCCAAAATGTATAAATATTCCTTTCTTATATTTTGAAGCAGATCTTTGAATAACTGAAAATGATACCCTTTCTCTTTGGCATGGAAAAGAACAAAACTACAAACATTTCTCTGTGACCTTCTAAGCTTTGTGCACTATTTGTGTATCAACCAATGTCCTCCAAAAAACCCAAACAAACAAACATGTTTTCTGGGCCCATTTCGGAAAATACAGATACCACTAACTTCTTCAAAACTGCGAGAAGTCTTTGCCAAGTAAACTTTGATGGAAAAAAAACTCCCGGCTCATGTTCTGCAAGGCATGGCAGCCCATCAGGTTGCATTGTCTTGTAGAAGAAAGCAGCTCTAGAAGTCAGCCAGCACGCATTGGTGCCAAAGACCCTGTCAACAGCCTTGTCTACTGCTGTGAATATCTTCAGCTTCCTCCCAGCCGGGGCCTGGAATCACCATCTTTTCAAGAGGTTTTGTCAAATAATACTAGCCGAACCTCATCAACCATACAGAATAAGACAGATGATGAAGTGCTTATTGAACGTGAAGCTAAAGTTTATGTGTGTACTTAAGAGAAAAAGAAAAGGAAAGCCAATTCTCCAAACAATTCTATAATACTAGGAGGAGTTTGCTCACGGCTCTGTTTGTTAGGCAGAGAGTTTTGGTCATGAGGAATGAGGTCAATCTTTCAGTTCAGGTCCTGGCATCGCCAGCATATTTGTGCTGGAAAAAAAAGAAAAACGAAACCAAAAAACTACGAGCTCTTTTGGCCAAGTCTATTATTTTGGTAGAATAACTTGGAGGGACAACATTTTAAACTTTTCATCGCTGAAGCAAATTCTTCTACAGGCTGGAATTGAGAGTGATGAAGAAGCTTTCTAGATTTCTCTGCAGTCAGGAGACTGTAGCGAATTGAAAACTCAGAATCCTTTGGAGTGTTACTTCTGCCCAAACAATCTTCGAGTGGAAAGTGAATCTGTAATCCTTTCCTTGTTGACAGCAGTCATGAGGCTGATCTTGCCAAAGATGACTTCATTGACTTAAAAACAAAGGAAATGAAGTAACAGGAATTCAACTCAAAGAGCTGTAGAGGATCCTGGTGTTCTTGACCTAGCCCATCCATAACTTGTCGCCAGAGCACTGATTCCATTCACTAACAGACCATAGTGAGTCAGGGTTTCAACACTCATTTCCATGAAAGCAAAACTTAAAGTCAGTTGTATGATAGTAATGATATTTGTCTTTTTTTTAAAAAAAAAACCTCACAACCAAAGAGGCAACATTGTTTTTCTTGCAATTACTTTTGACCTGAATTAAAAGTTGCCTTTTGTTGTATTTTGCTTTATGTACACAAGTTTCATTTATTGTAATTTTAATTAATAATTAATTTATTTTAATTTAATATTTAAATTCATTTTAATTTTTATTTATTGTAATTTAAAAGAAGTGATCATTAGCTTTTGCCTGAAAAACCCAATTAGAAAAGCATAATTTTTTTGTAATTCCCTAAGAGAAGGAAAAATATTTCCAAGGCAATACAATTAATTGTATGCAAAGTTGTATGTATGTGTTTATGTGCATATTTCTTGGAGTGAAGTCCATGGCTTTCATTAGACTCTCAGAGTGGTCCATAAGTCACGAAGTGTTTTGAACCACAGACACAATTAGAAATTACATGTCAGTTTTCAGAATAAGAATCAAGATAGATTTTTTTGAGATCTTTGGGGTGGGAATTCATGCACCCATCGATATCTACTTTCCTCGACTCCAAACCTCACTCCATTTCCCCTCCTAGCATCTAGATTTTAACATATTTGGTTTTTGTTTTTATCAGTGATTAGAGAACTTAAGTCGATTTTATTTAGATGATCTTGGGTTTCCTTCATCTTTTTTTATTTGAATGGGTAACATTAAGGATAAGATTTGAATGAAAGCAATAGACATATAAGATGTCCAGCTCTATTCATTTTCTGATGTATTTTTAATGAAGAGTGAAGGGCAGCAATAGAGACTTCAGAATAAGTACTTGCAAGGCTTTTTCTTTAGACAATGATCAAATGCTTCCTACTTAAATACTGCTGAAGCAAGCTCAATAAAAAATTACTTCTTTGATTCATCTATTGAAAAAAACTTTATTATGCAAAACATTCTTTCATACATGAAGGCACCACCACCCACATACCATCAATAGGGATGTGCTTTGATAGTAGGAGAGACTATTCAGTGCTGATGTAACAAGAGCTATCAGTCCATGATCTACATAGACAAGATTTATTCATGACTCAGAACAGGGAAACCAACTGGCCCACATGAAGATTTCATCTGTGATCATAATCTCATTAGCATAGCCCTGACCACCTGAAAGAATTAGAAACTGCTATTTGTGACAATAGTAAGATTTAAATTTTTTTAGTTCTCTAATTTCCTTAGCTGTCTGTCCCCAGCAACCCAGCCTAGATACCACTTTTTACAAGGCTGCATTTCACATGGATATCACTTCCAACAAGGTAGATTTTAAGGCTCCTTCTATCTTGTGGTTCTGCTACCTTCTAAGGCCTGGGACACCTCCACTGAACTGTTTGCATCAGATGGCAAGTGACAGGTTTTAGGGACCAAGACTGTAGTTGCATACTATTCTACTGGACTACATACATTCTATTGAGCAGAACACAGTCACATGGCCCCACCTGAATGCAAAGGGACAAGAAAATATGACCTACAAGTGTGCCAAGGAAGACAGAGCATAGGTAGTGGGAACGGCTTGCCATTCTCTGCCAAAGTCCATGCTTCTGGTAACTAAATACCTATTTCATTCTTCCCTCCACTCATAGAATACTGCCCCTTCCCCTTGCAAAGACGAACAATGCAAAGTCCCAGCCAGTTACTAATCCAGCAAGATCTGCAAGGTGATATGTTGATGTGCAGTCCTCTTCCTCAGGTCTAGATGAGACTCCTTGCGTGCAAAGTCAGCACTCGCACCACCCTGAGAGTGAGCAGCTCCTTAAATTTTGCACCCTAGCGGTCTCACTTGTCTCATTCTGGTACCAGCCAACCCGCCCACCACACATGCTAATATAAAATGGCGGGACACAGAATTGCTGCATTAATCACATACACATAGCAGCCACTAGCGATTTTGATGCTCTCCAGGTGTTCACACCCTTGATTAGGTCCTAATTCTTCTCTCTGGGAGGACCTTCCTATTGTTTTCTGTGGCCCCTGGATCCAGCCTCTAGCATAGTTTTCATTGTGTGTCATCTTCCTTGGCCACTACTGAAGGGTGTATTTGGGAGGATGCCATCCTTAGGAGCAAGATTAGGGGCTTAAAGCTTGAACAGTCAAAAGTTATTTTAGTTTGGGTTCTGGATTCAAAAACTTCGTAGTTTACTTCCAGCTAGTTCCATGTGCCAGTAACCATACCCAAAGTTCCTTCCTAGGCACAGTTTTCTAAGTCTGCCTTATTTTCTTGTGTTCTCTTCTGCCCCACCCCTCCCCCACATCTCTTTCTTTTTTTTTTTTTTTTTTTGAGACAGAGTCTCACTCTGTTGCCCCGGCTAGAGTGCCATGGCATCACCCTAGCTCACAGCAACCTCAAACTTCTGGGCTCAAGCAATCCTACTGCCTCAGCCTCCCAGGTAGCTGGGACTACAGGCATGGGCCACCATGCCCAGCTAATTTTTTCTACATATTTTTAGCTGTCCAATTAATTTCTTTCCATTTTTGGTAGAGACAGGGTCTCGCTCTTGCTCAGGCTCAGAACTCCTGAGCTCAAGCAATACTCTTGCCTCGGCTTCCCAGAGTGCTAAGTTTACAGGTGTGAGCCACTGCACCGGGCCTTAGTCTATCTTCAGTGCAAGGCTGAGCCACTTTGTTCAACTGAGAAATTTTCTTGGGACTTAGTTGCTCAAAGCCTTGTTTGTTCTCATATCTTCCAGTTCAGAGTCTAAAAATAGTTGAGTTTTCCAACTCTGCACAGCACTGAATTTCTGGACTTTCTTTATTCCTTTTTGCTTCTGCTTACAAATTGGCCAATTTCTTCCTGTGCCCATCTCTTTCTTGTAATAGCCTGTCACATACAGCCAATAACAACCAACACACTACTCGTGTTGTTTAGTCTACATTTGTCTACATGGCCCTTTTGTCTACATTTCATCGGCCAGAATTCATTCCTGGGCACAATGGAAGAGTAACAGAATAAATATTCCATAAGTGTTTATTGAATGAATACCTGGTGCTTTCACCAACATTTGCTAAGGTGTGTGGCTCTTTGTCCTCCCATTACAGGTCTGTGAAAATCAGATTTATTGGTGTTCCTTTCTATCTTTTATAGATTTCTGTCTCCTACTCCCCTGGCAGATTGACGATCATCACTTCCCGTTGCTGCTCATGTGTCAGTCTACAAGGCCACTCTTCCTTCTAGAGTTCTAAAATGCCTAGAAATTGGAAACCAGGTAACATACTTACTAAAATTTCTGTATAGTGGTAATACAAGAAAACGTGAGCTGTGAATTGGAACCCAGTGGATATGCTTGATTCCTTTGGGGAAAAAAAATGCATGGGTTCATATAACATCTACAGGCATACTTCGGAGATATCGCAGGTTTGGTTCCAGACCAGTGCAATAAATTGAATATTGCAATAAAGCAAGTCACACAAACGTTTTGGTTTCCAGCCAGGCACAGTGGCTTATGCCTGTAATTCTAGCACTCTGCAACGCTGAGGCGGGAGAAACGGTTGAGCTCATGAGTTCAAGACCAGCCTCAGCGAGAGCGAGACGCCATCTCTACAAAAAATAGAAAAATTAGCTGGATGTGGTAGTGCATGCCTATAATCCCAGCTACTCAGGAGGCTGAGGTAGGAGGATTGCTTCAGCCCAGGAGTTTGAGGTTGCTGTGAGCTACAGTGACGCCACTGTACTCTCTTTGTGCCCTTTCTTTGGATCTCACTTTGCTGCAACTGTTAGTTTTCAGTCTGAAATCATGGGTTCTTGGTGCACTCATGGCCAAAAGTGATCAGACATGCCAAAGTTAGGCAAGCATGAAAATGAAGTTTACTGAGAGAAAGATAGGATTATAGGGCAAGAGCAAGATACAGGTTTACGGAGCATGGTACATATGCCACAGGTGACGACCAGACCCATCGTCACAGCAGGGCAGGCAAAAGGAAGGGCAAAATGAGAGACTGGCTATGGTTTGCATCTTATTTTATAGTGTCTGAATAGGGACCTCCCTTGTGGTTCAGAGGTCACCATGGAACCACTTTGATTAGATAGTTGGGAGTCACATGACCTGAGCCTTAACTACGCATGTGGATTCTAGATCCCTTTCCAGATTTTATGGTACCCAGTGGCTTGGCCCGTGGGCTGGAGAGTCCTCTGTATTCTTCTGCAGCTGGCATGCCAAGTTCTGATTGGCAGATTCATAGGGTATTCCCTCCTCCCTCAGGTATGGAAAATCAGGGTTGGGCAGGACCAAGATGGGAGCAACAGCATTCACTTTTGTCCCCGGGAGACCCAGAATCCCTCACTACCTAACACAAAAAGGGGTCCTGTCGTCATCTGTGGCATATGTACCATGCTCTGTAAACCTATATCTTGCTCTTGCTCTATAATCCTATTTTTCTCTCCTCAATAAACCTCATTTTCTTGCTTGCCTGACTTTGGCATCTGGTCATTCTTCGGCCGCGAGCGCACCACGAACCAACATTTCAAACTGAAACCTAGCAGGTACAGATTGTGGTGACCTGAAATAATTACAATATTAACATAAAAGAGCACTGATCACAGATCATCATAACACATACAATAATGATGAAAAAGTTTGTAATATTGGGAAAATTACCCAAATGTGACACAGACATGCAATGAGCACATGCTGTTGAAAAAATGTCACTGATAGACTTGCTTGTCTCAGGGTTGCCACAAACCTTCAATTTGTGAAAAATACAATATCTGTGAGGTACAATAAAGCAAAGCACAATAAAACAAGGTATGCTTGTATTAATATTTTATTTTGTCATGGACATGTGAACTAAAATAAAATCTTAAGGCTCCCCCGACCAACTGACTGAATGGACCCTCTCTTGGCCAAGGGGATGTCCTAAAACTAAATTGCATGCCAATTTAGGAGGGAGGTCAGACATGCCTCATCATGCCCCCCTCCCTTCTTGGAGACATCGTTTGTAACTCATTAACAGGCCTAAGGCTATGCAAGACAAACCTGCAGGTCCTCAATTTACACAACGAATATGTCTGATAACTTGTTTCTGATTTACAGATGTACATATCTTAACATTCTAAGCCATTAGACAAAAGCTTCATGTCTTTAACCAATTACAAGTCAAAGAATCTTTAAACCCACCTATAACCTGTTCGGCCACCCCCACTTCGACATGACCCACCTTTCTGTGCCGAACCAATGTATGCCTTCCACATACTGATTTATGACTTTAGCTGTAACCCTGTCTCCCTGAAATGTATAAAACCAAACTGTAACCCAACCACACTGAGTCCACTTGCTCAAGGCTTCTTGGGCATGGCTCCGGGTCATGGTCCTCAAATTTGGCTCAGAACATACCTCTTAAAATTATTTCACAGAGTTTGATTCCTTTCCAGTTGACAGACATGTAGTTACATTTGTTTCTTAGCTGTGTTCCCGAGCAGCTGCACATTGCTGAGCCTGGAGAAGTGAGATGCTGGAAATAGGTAAAATTTTACTTTAAAGCAGAGGGTCTCAGCAAGTGGTTTTTGATTTTGATAAATTTCAGAGACAGTTACTTAGTTCTTAGTCCCTGGGTGTCACGGCAAGTGGTTACCCTAAAATTAAGAACCTTTTAATGTTGTTTTATTGGGTGGGTTATCATATTATATGCTTTCAACTGACCCAAACTTTAGAATAAATCTCCCCATCTTCATGGATTTATCTCTCCAATTTTGGTGGGGGGGGAATTAAGAGAAGGGTAGATCGTTCAGTAGAATCTCTGCTAGACTAGAGCTTGGCTCCCTGGCAAACTGGATATGATTTGCTTTGACATTTATATTTCCCCTGCCAAGGGCATACTGTTTGCCTGCACTTGTGATCTCTTTGCCATTTATTCTATATTTATTCCACAGACTCCAAGGCGGAGTTAATCATTCTTGGAACCTGAACCGGACATGAAGCCTGCTGGTGATTCTGATCACACTTATTTGGAGCTGCTAGAGAAGAGACGTCCTTATGGGCCCTGCTCTTACAGATAGGTGTTCCCCAGTGAGCAGATCCATGCAAACCTACCCCCAAAGTCCAAGGAAACTGAAAAGTCAAAGAAAGAGGCTGTCAAATCCAGTTTTTCAGAAAGAAATATTTAATAGGGAGTTATGGACAGAAGCCATGCCTTGGCAGCTGTGAGATGAGATGGTGGATCCCCACGATGTTACCCCCCAGACCCTGGGTTCATATATACCATAGGGAAGGAGGGTGTAGGACAATTGTTCTCAATCCCTCAGGGAAAAGCAAGAATTTGCCCAAGGGTAGGATTTATGGTAAGTACATGATTATGGTAACTCAAGGTTGCTTTGACCTAAGAGCAGGATTTAAAGTAAACAGTGAAAATGGAAATATTAATATTAGAGGCATTCTCAGAACTGAGATCAATCAGAAGTTAACATAGTGTAGGCTAGGTGTGGTGGCTCACACCTGTAATCCTACCATTCTGGAAGGCTGAGGTGGGAGAATCGCTTGAGGTCAGGACTTGAAGACAGCCTGAGCAAGGGGAAGACCCCAACTCTATCAAAAATATTAATAGAAAAAAATTAGCCGAGCGTGGTGTGCACCGGTAGTCCCAGCTACTTGGGAGGCTGAGGCAGGAGGATTGCTGGAGCCCAGGAATTTGAGGTTGTGGTGAGCTGTGATGATGCCACAGCACTCTACCTGGGACAACAGAGTGACACTCTGTCTCAAAAAAAAAAAAAAAAAAAAAAGTTAACACAGTGGATTGGCATCCAAGATAGAGTGCTTTATCCTCCACAACAGGTATAATATAGTCCATCAAATGGAAAAATCCTCGACATATTTATGAAAGGTAGCATGTGAAGGTATATCAGGGATCAGAGAGGTAAACAGCATTATGAATTTTTATTATTGTTAATCTCTGTGACAGAAATTGTTATTGGCCCTAAAGCTTCAGACTTTCTCAGTAATAGAACAAATGATTACATGGGCATATGGACACTCGGAATAAGCTATAGCTTTCCCAGCCTTCCTTGCAACTAGCTGTACCCCTGTGACTTAGTTGAGGCTAGTGGGGAGGGGTGTTCATGATTTCTAGGAAGTGTGACCATAGGGAAAGGGTGTGTCCTACTTCTCTCTGAACCACGATGTAAAAGCCATATGTTTAGGATGGAAGAGCAAGAAATTGGAAGGATCCTGGGTCTCTGATAAATCCAGAGCTCCATACTAGTTCTGGACTGCCCTTCTAGATTTTTACGTAAGAGAGAAATAAATTGCTATCATCTTTAAGTCACTGTCACTGTGATCTTTCTGTCACGTGCAGCCAAGTCCAATCCTAACTGATAAATCCTCCATCTTTGGAATGACTATTCTGGATCAGGCAGAAAGTAATCTTTTCTCTTTCTTTTTCTTTTCTTTTCCTTTTTTTTTTTTTTTTTTTGAGATAGAGTCTTGCTCTGTCATTCTTCAAAGACTGCAGTGGTGTCATCATAGCTCATGCAACCTCAAACTTCTGGGACAAGTGACCTTTCTGCCTCAGCCTCCGGAGTAGCTGGGATTACAAGCATGTGCCCGGCTAATTTTTCTACTTTTAGTAGAGATGGGGTCTTGCTCTTGCTCGGGCTGGTTTCTTTCTCTTTCTTCCTAACACCGAGTCTGAATGCCCTGAGAATGTGATTGGAATGGGGAGGTTAGGCCTTTCAATGCAATCAATGACCTGTTACTGGCTGAGATCTATTTAACACTTTGCCTATGAGGGTGAAATTTCTTTCTTTCTTTTTTTTTTAAGCACAGAAATGATGTTTATTGAGGAGAGAAACCTAGGATTACAGAGCAAGAGCAAGATATAGGTTTACAGAGTGAGAGTAAGATACATTAGCCACAGACAACGAATGGACCCTTTCTGATGACAAAATGGCTGAGGGTAAAATTTCTTCTCTTACCACTTAGCAATGAATTGCTGATAACCAAAAATGAGTTCTATTTGAAGAGTGTTCTGGAAAACCCAGTAGACATTCTCCAATTATCTGTATTGACAAAAATTGAAGATATATATATATGTGATTAAAATATCATCAAAATTGAAGTTTAGGCCAGGTGTGGTGGCTCATACCTGTAATCCTAGCACTCTGGGAGGCCGAGGAGGGCGGATTGATTGAGCTCAGGAGTTCACGACCAGCCTGAGCAAGAGCGAGACCCCGTCTCTGCTAAAAATAGAAAAAATTAGTCAGATGTCATGGCGCATCCCTGTAGTTCCAGTTATTTGGGAGGCTGAGACAAGAGAATTGCTTGAGCCCTGGAGTTTGAAGTTGTTGTGAACTATGCTGATGCCATGGTACTCTGGCCCAGGCAACAGAGCAAGCCACCATCTCAGAAAAAAAAAAATTGAAATTTATGATAAAATTATCATCACCTAAAGAGAGTAGGAGCTACAAATCCCAGTGGAGGGATATGAGTATGGCTGTCCAAGACAGAGGTGAGTATAGATTCTGGGGATCATTAGTGAAGACTTAAAACATGACAGCTGAAGTTGTAGAGGCAAAGCTTTAGACATCGGTGACTCACACTATACAATACAAGGTCAACTATTCAGGTCTTTCTCTAACTGGCACCTGGTAATTGTCCCTCATTGTAAGTAGTCAGTCAAAAACTTCAAGCTGAATTAATGGCTACAGGAGGTTCCTGGCCCCAAGTTACTGGGAATGCCACCCAGTTGAACAGTTGGCTCAAATGATTTTGACACCTTCATGAATCCTATGAGTATGGTTCTCTCTGGTTGATCAAGACTGTGGGTTTTGTCCATTTTTCAAAATGGCTAACTAGGGACTTATGCTTCTGGAAAGATGGGGTAGACATATTTTCCTATGTTTTTGACTAGGTACAACTAAAACTCTGAACATTATATAAAAGCAAACATGAGAAATTCTGAAGAGCTAGAGAGAAGGAGCCAGACCAGCTAAGAGCATTGAGTCCCAGGGAACAGCACTGGTGGTGAGTTACCTGGGTTTTCTTTTTGCCTGATATATCTTAGTTTTGGAGTTGAAGAAGCCAGCAGCCTAGAAATGATAATAAGCTAAGGAAAAAAAAGTTCCAACAAAAATGTGCTTTCTCCAGCCAAAGGACCTGAAAAGGGGCAACCTAGAAAGAACAAAAAAACTTGTAGTTGAGAACCAATCTACTGTAGCCAAATGCCACAGAAAAAACTGTGGCCCCCACCCCTGCCAATGCTAGCAAAGGTTGAGTCGGGAGCCCAGATGTCTACTCCTGTGCGGCTATAATGTAAATGGTGAATGTAAAACCTGCTTCCAGGGTGCTGTGAAAGAGGGCAGAATAGGGGCCAAGAATTTCATCCCCAGTAGGAGGTAATGAGCCCCCCCATCTTTATGGAATCAATGAATACCCCATGAGGAGCCTGGGCTTCTACCCCTCTCCTTCCCACTAGAGTGGTATCAGAAGAGGCCTAGTGGAGAGTCAGGACTTTCACCACTGCTTAGTAGTAACAAGGCCACCCCCACCTTGTGGTGTCAGTGAAGGACACATGGGGTGTACTAGGAGGCAATTTTACCTCCACCAGCTAGAGAGGTATCTGTGGGGGCCTCCAGGGGAGGTGGAACTCTCACCTCCTCCAAGCAGTAATGATGAGAACCCGCCTCATCTGGTGTCAACAGAGCCAAGTGAGAAATCTGTATTTCCACCTCCATTTAGTGGTAATGAGGCAGCACCTCCTCTTCTCCTGCCAAAACAATGTCAGAGAAATTCCACCTAAAACAGAAGGTTTTAATAATATCCCAAGTTTCATAACACCTTGCAATTCCAGGTTGAAATAAAACAAATTACTCATTATATGAAAACCGTGAAGGTCTCAAAGTGAATGGAAAGACAGTCAATAAATGCCAATACCAAAATGACAGGGATGTTAGAATGATTTCACAAAAATTTTAAAAATGCTTCAGTGAGCAATTAAGAACAAGTTTGAAACAAACAAAAAGACTCAGCAAAGAAATAGAAAATTTCAATTAAGAAGTGAAAGATATAAAGGAGAATCAAATGAAAATTTTAGAATTGAAAAATACAATAACAAATTTAAAACTCAGTGGATGGTCTCAACCGCAGAACAGAAGGGACAGAGGAATAAATCAGTGAACTTGAAGATAGAACAATAGAAATTACCTAATCTGAACAGAGAGAAAATAGACTTAAACAGAGCCTCAGGGACTTGTGGGACTATAACAAAAGATCTAATATTTGTATCATTGTTTTCCTGGAAGAAGAAGAGAAAGAAGGCAATTTTGAAAAGTACTCGAAGAAATAATGCCTAAAATTTCCCAAATTTGGCAAAAGACATAGATCTACAGATTCAAGAAGTTGGGCAAGCTTCAAACAGAATAAAACCAAACAAAATTCAGGCCAACATACATCATAATCAAACTGCTAAGAACTAAAGACAAAGAAAAAATCTTGAAAGCAACAATAGAGAACAACGCCTTACCTATAGGGGGACAAAAATCAATCTTAATGACAGTGAACTTTTCATCAGAAATCATGATGCCCAGAAAGAAGTGGCATAACATTTTTCAAGTGCGGAAAGAAGAGAACTGTCAATTCAGAATCTTATACACAGTAAAAATATCCTTCAGAAAAGGGAAAATCAAGGCATTCTCAGATGAAGGAAAACTAAGAACATCTGTCACCAGCAGACATATTTTAAATGAATGGCTAAAGGAAATTCTTGAAAAAGAAAGGAAATGATAAAAGAAGGAATCTTGGAATATTAGGGAAGAAGAAATCACATTGTAAACAAAAATATGGGTAAATATAATAGACTTTCCTTTTCTAAACTGTGTTTGATTGTTGAAGCAGAAATTATAACACTGTTTGATATGATTCTAAATGTATGTAGAGGAAATATTTAAGACAATTATAAATAGGGAAAGGGTCATAAAAGGGGGCAAGGTTTCTGCACATCACTCAAACTGGCAAAATGAAAACTATGAGAAATTATGTATACATAATACAGAACAACTACTGAAAGGTTTGCAAAGCCATACACTAAAAAATACTGGATATAAATCAAAATGGAATTCTAAGGAATGTTTAATCCACAAGAAGGTAGGAAAAATAAAATAGAGAAATTAAAAAAAAAAAGAAAGAAGAAACAGAAAACAAAAAAGGGCAGACTTAAGTCCTAACATAAATATAAATGGTCTAAATACACCAATGAAAAGAAAGAGATTGGCAGAATGGATCTAAAAACATGACCTAACTATATGTTGTCTACAAGAAATTCTCTTCAACTATAATGACAAAGACAGATCGAAAGTGAGAGGGTGAAAAAAGATGTATCAAAAAGATTAATCAAAGGAAAGCAGAAGTGGGTATATATTACTATTCAGTAAAGTAGACTTTAGAGCAAAGAAAATTACTGGAGACAGAAAAGGACATTATATAATGATAAAAGATTTAATCTACCAAGAATAGACAGCAATCCTAATTTGTATGCACCAAAAAACTGAGCCATAAAATATATGAAGCAAAAACTAAGAGGACTGAAAAGAGAAATAGATAAATCTACAATTACAGTTGGAGATTTTAATACCTCTCAATAATTGCTAGAACAAGTGGGTAGAAAATAAAAAAAAAAATAAGAAGGCTTAACAACACCATCAACCAACATGATCTAGTTAAACTTTATAGAGCACTCTACCCAACAAAAGCAGAATGCACATTCTTTTCAAGTACCCATGGGACATATACCAAGATAGATCATATCCTGGGCTAAAAAACAGACCTCAGAAAATTTCAAATAACTGAAAATATAGAGTATGTTCCCTGATCAGTGGAATCAAATTAGAAATCAATGAAAGAAAGATAACAGGTAAAACTCTGAACACTTAGAAAACTAAACAACACACTTCTAAATAATCTATGGATCAAAGAGAAAGTCTCAAGGAGAATTAAAAAATGCATTGACCTGAATGAAAATAAAATGACAGCTTATCAAAATTTGTGAGACACAGATAAAGCAGTGCTGAGAGGGAAATCTAGAACACTAAATGTCAACACAGTATGCCTGGCAGCAAAAAAAAAAAAAAAAAAAAAATGGTATGTATAGAACACTAACTGTATCCGTTAGAAAAGAGGAAAAGTCTCAAATCAAGCTCCTGCCTAACAAACCAGGAAAAGGAAGAGCAAAGTAAACCCACGCCAGAGGAAGGAAATAATAAAGATAAGAACAGAAATCAATGAAATTGAAGACAGAAAAACAATGGATAACATCAATGAGACAAAGAGCTGTTTCTATGAAAAGATTAATAAAATGGACAAACCTCTAGCAAGAGAGAAAACACAAATTACCAATATTAGAAATGAAACAAGACCTAAAACTACAGGTGCTGCAGATGTCAAAAAGATTAAAGAAAAAGTACAAATAATTCTACATGTACAGAATTGAAAATTTAGATGAAATGGATGAATTTTTTGAAAAATAGAAAAT
>CAUYSK010009509.1:0-20482 GCA_963575035.1 Avahi laniger
GCAAGGTGTTACCTTGATGGGGTTTTCTTTTCATTTAGTTTAGAAATTTCCAGAAGAGTGAAAGCCATGACAATTATAGACATGGTTCTCTAGGAGATGAGCCGCCAGGACCAAGCAGGGCTTGGGAGCCAGAGCCCCAAGTGACCAGAAACCCTCACGTGGACACCGAGGGTCCTGCGCACATCCTCTCTGTCCAGGTGCCCGGGAAGCTGCTAGGGGGAGCCCCGGGCAGTCCGGGTATATCTGCGCCCACTGAAGCCGAGGAGGCAGACGCCTGCATGGAGATGTGTCCGGGAGGCCCCCCAGGGAAGCCCATCTTGGGGTGGGTGATCAGAGCAGCAGTAACTGCCAGGTGCCTGGCCCCTATGTGCGGCATAGAGAAGGCTTTCAGACAAAGCCCTCAGAGGACGGGAACAAACAGGGTTGGTCTAGGATCCCCACCTGTCCCTGGGCCTCCTGGAGCTCACCATAGTATGGAGAGTTTGCATGTTTGCTGTTTGAGCTCTCCTGGAATGGCCAGATGACCCCAGGTCAACCTTTGCAGTTTGCTGGTTCGAATAGCATATATCCGCAAGGCCCAGGCTATGAGAATGACTTTCTCCCTGTGCAGTCTACCTTACATGAGTCTCACCTGTGAGCGTGGAGGGGCAGGTGTCTCCCCACTAGACTGCAGCCTCTAGGGGCAAGTACAGGGCCCAAGTCATCTCTGCTTCCCAGGGCGGGAGCATCGCCACTGAAAGGTGGAGTGTAACCAACACGGTGGCCCTCAGAGCTCTGCCTTCTTCCTCCCATGCCACCTGCCACACCTGTCAGTCCCCAATGCCACCAGCTCTGGCCACTGTCAGGGAGTGGTAATAACTAAAGTGCTCTACAGAGAGTTACAAATAGGCCAGGAAGCACAGAGACCACCCACCGGAGCGAGCAAGTCCCTCACGACACTAGCTCGCAGGTAGATCCCAGAGGTAACAGGGATCGCTACTCAGGCTCCCTTTGTATGAAGGGAGTGGAGCTGATGGCTTAGAAGAGCCGCTCCGTCCAGCAGTCCCTGGTTTGTCTCAAAGTGAACAAGGCACAGAGCGGAGGACACCTGGCACTCTGCCTGCCACTAAGTCACTGTGGGTCTGAGGCCAACCCACTCTCCAGGCCGTCCCCATCGTAAAACGACTCGTCCACACTAGACCAGTGGTTTAAATTGTTTTAAGAGCAAGAACTTTTCTGACAACCTGACAAAGGCTGTGACTATGGCCCCTTGTCCCGTAATGGCTCCATGCTCCAAGTTTGCGCACAATTGCAGAGTCACAGTCCCGAGAGCCCATCTTTGAGTCTCCTGGGTGTTCATGGTCCTCCATTACGAATCCCCGGCCTGGATCATCTCTAAGGGCCCTTTTACCTTAAAAAACAAAACATTCTTATACTCTGAAAATGTGAGCTGATAACTCTTCTAAATCTACTCTCAGCCCTGTAACCTGTTTGGCAAACAGCCTATAAATCAGTGGCATTTGATGGCCCAGGAATGACAAACAATTCCAGATTTGGTTTTTACAATCATTTAAAACAATCCTCTGACCTGGGCCAGGCAGGCCTGGCTGGGACGGCGCCGCTGTCCACCGGCTGGTGTTGGACACAAATGATGCACTGGAGATGAAATGCTTTGGGGGGCCCTCGTAGTCCACGATCTCATACTGCCCAGGGCCCGGGAGAGGCGGCTTTGGGGGCAGAGACAGTGGCTGGGCAGAGAAGTTCAGGATGGGGTTTTTCCTTCAGAAAAGACAAAATGGGAAGATGTCACTAAAGCAGTCTGTTAGGGAAAGGCCAGTTTTTGGAAAGAGCTGAGGCCTGCACAGAACTGAGCTGTGCTCCTGGACACAGCACCAGGAGGCCTGGACAAAGCCCCCAGCTCCACTGCCAGTGAGCTGGGGGTCCCGGGCCTCAGTTTCCTCATCTGCACATGGCAATCATAATAGTACTGACCCTGAAGGCCTGTTGTAGGGTTGAGATGATGCACCTAAAACACAGTACTCAGGACAGGGCCCAGCACACGGTGAGAGCTCAGTGTGCGTTGTTGTAGATGCCATTGTGAGCTAATCAGCAACGGCAGGCTGCATTTATCTCATGTGCCAACTCTGATCACTGGTAGTGCCTGGCTGGACCTCTGTGAAAAGAACTAAGGCCTCACAACGGCGCAATGGGAAGAGGCCTTGGTGATCCACTTGCCATGCCAGGGGTAAGGAATAGGCGTCCACATTCCAGGGATTTGCCAGCCCAAGACTAGCGGGTCTCTCGAGGCTATTCCAGCATTGACTTTCCAGAATCCTACTAAATGTCCTCCTGGCAAGGCAGGCACAGGAGCAGAGAAGCACTGAGTTGCACATCAGGATAGCTCTACATTAGACTTTCCGCTTATGTTGTAAGTGTTTGTTTTCAGGTCTGTCTGCCACCCTCTTCAGGAAAGGGAGTCTATTTTTTATCTCTGGTATTGCGAGATTAAATGAAAGAGAAATGGAACTATACTAAAGTCCTAGCTCTGTCGCTAATTCACCCTGGGCCTCAGTTTCCCCATCTGTAAAATGAGGGAGCTGGACAAGATGGCCTCTGAGGTCCCTTCCAGTCGTGACCTTTCATCAGGCCTTCATTCAAAGTTCCCTGGGTTGCCAGGGAGTCCTGGGGTTGTTACAGGAGCCACGCTGCTCTCCTGACCATACCGCAGAAGGGCTGCCTCCTTCTGCCTCTCACTCGAGGCTTCTTCCAAGGCCTCTCACCAGAAGGGAAGGGAAGGTTCTCAGCACCGAACAGCCAAGGGAGTCTTCCCCCACCTGGAAGCTGGCCCATCCACACAGACGGAGGGACCTGATTCCTGGCCACTGGGATGCTGCTGCCCTTTGGCCAACACCTTCTTAAACCCAGATAGCTCAAAGGGACCCAGAGATGTCTTAATCAACTGCCTTAGCTTGCTAGAGAAGCTGGTGTTCAGAGAGACAAAGTAACTCATCAAAGTCACAGGGCAAGTTCATGGGAACGCAGCATAGCACTCAAGTCTCTGGTGCCTAGCAGTCTGGAGGAAGCCCGACGGCAGAGGGGCCAGGGTTTGAGAGTCATACATCTGAGTCTGAATTCCAGTCATACCACTTACTTGCTGTGAAGCTTCCGACAAGCCCCCCGACCTCTCTGTGCCTCAGCGTCAATGTATATAGCAAGGAGCAATGACACCCACTCTCTATAAGGGAGTTATGATGAATAGAGAAAAGGTATGTAAAGCACCTAGCATAGCCCCAGCACATAGTAGGTGTGCAGTAAAAGTAGTTATTATTCTTACAGTGATCCCTGCAGCAGCACCACGTACTGCTTGGTAGCACAAGAGCAACTGAGCCTCAGGAAAGAGAGATTTAGGGGCCCACTCACAGCAGAGTCAGCCTGAGGCAAGGGACACTCCCATTGTCAGGAGGACGTTGAAAGGCATCGTAAATCTGCTGGAGACTCACATCTTGTGATGGAGCGGCAGCTGGATGCTTGCGTTTAGAACAAAGGCACCCACAGGAAAGGGGGGAACGCTTCTCCCGTCCAGTCCGCATGGAAGAACTGGTTACAGTGTGTGATCAGCAGCCTCTCCCCTTGTAAATGTAATGAAAGCTGGCTTCCCCTTGTTCTGGCTTGTGGTTCCCCCTTCAAAACACCCCTAGACATTTGATGAGTGTGTGGCTGGCATCATAAACAGGCTTGATTCCTGGAAATCAGAGCTGGAATAAGCCAACCATGTATGAGGTCACCCTGTCATTGGTCTGGGCCACCCCAAGCCCAAGATTCCCACCCCACTCTTTGAGAAGACCGTGAGGCATCTGCTTTCCTAGCCAGGGACTGCCTGCAGGAGGCGGGTGCACGCTGAGCTAACGTCTCACCAGCGTTCTCAGCAAGGATGAGTTAGAGAGGTCCCTCGCCCTCCACGCCCTCGATGCGTCCAGGGGAGACTTGGAACCTTCAGCCCAGCTCTGTGGATCTTTAGTGAGCACCAGCCACGTGTGTGGCTCTGTGCCAGGCATGCGTGGGAATCCAGAGTGTTCTGTGCTAAGATACAGACCTGAATGCCCTTGAGGGCTTGCCAATCTACTGCTGGCCACAATCATGACTGGTGACAATTTAAGGCTTTGCACTCAGAGCTGGGTTTGAATCTCCACTTCCCCACTTACCAGCTGTATGTCCTTAGAAAAAAGGCTCTTAACCTCCCTAGGCCTCAGATTCTTCATCTGTCAAATGGTGGAGAAAAATACCTGCCACCCAGGACTGTTACGAGGTTAACTAGTGCTTCACTTGTAATAATTTTTTAAACATGAAATCTGTTAGAATAGGTAAAAATTCTGTGCACTGAGGGCACAGAAAGAGACAGGCAGACACATAGATAAATTCCAACTGGGTGAATCCAGAAATCTAGCCTAGAAGAGAGAACATTTACCCTGAAATGTAAGTGGAAAATCTTCAGGTGCGGAAGGCGGGGAAGGGCATTTCCAGCAGAGGGAACAGCAGGGGCAAAAGCACGGAAGCGGGAAAAGCCGTAGCCTCCAGGGCAGGAATTAGGACATATGGAGGCAGAGGCTGAGCCACCTAGACTGCCTGCAAGCCTCCACCCACCCCTGATTCTGGGTCATTCGCTTAGTTCCCACCACCCCCCTTACAGACCCTGATGAGGAGCTGAAGGCAAAGCTCTATTATGGCCTCTCAGTCCAGCCTCCTCTCCTCTGCGCCCCTGCTCCCATTTTACCTTCCAGAAATACCCAACACTGTTCAGCAACTCCATGCCTTTGCCCGTGCTGTTCCCTAGATCAGGAAAACTGACTTTCCCTGCAAACCCTGATTCATGCTTCACACTCCCACCTCCTTCAGAGAAACTTCTCTCCCCACCCACACCCCCACCCTGCCACCCCCCACCTGACTGCCTTGTATGTTCCTGCCACATGGCTCGAGAGGGGAGCCTGGGTTTTGGAGGCCAATGGACCTGGATTCCAGCCCCAGCTCCACCACCTCTGCCGGTCTGCACTCCACTGCAAACCACCACGGCTGGGAGAGTTGGAAGGACGACGCCAGATGGTCTCCGTGGAAGCTCTTAGCTCAGCGTGCCTGGCCCCTCATACACTCTGGTTGTTCTTCTTTTCTCTGCACTTAACACGTTAGATTTTCCACGGTTTTTACTTGCCTGGCTCTTTAAGGGAGGGGACTGTGTTTTATTCAGCTTTGAGGCCCCCAGCTCTATTCCGGGGACATTTGCTTAATCGTAGCAGAAACATTTGCTTAATCGTAGAGAAAAGCAGAGTTGTTCAAGCAATAAAGGGAGCCCAGGCATCTGAGGGCCACCCGACAGTTTATCCTCACCCAGGGCCGGTCCCTCTGTGTAGAGGTGGGGCTGGCAAATCACAGATGTCAGGCCAGATCAAACCCAGGGCAGCCCACGGTGCATTGTGACCGGGCCTCTTATGAGCCTCATTGCTCGGTTATAAAAACCAACCTGGTCCTGCCCCGTGGAAAGAAAACATCTATCAAAGGCTCTGAGTTGGCCACAACTGGATTAAGTGTGTTTGAGCTTCCAACGTGAGCTGCTTGCAAATCGCCCAAGAATAATGAATGTCTTAGAGGACTCAGCAGGTCACCTGGGGAAGGCATCCGAGACCCTTGGGACACTCCCAGGCACAGATTCACCCTGCCTCAGGGATTCCCAGGGTCAGGAGGGATAAAGGGGCAATTTTTCTCATCATTAAAGGGCAGCCGATTGCCTCTGGGGTGGAATGCGGTATCTATTTAACAGGGTAGCGGTGACAGATTACAGCCGCTTGGGATGAAGCATCCCATATCTAATTGAAAATCCCAGGGGAACTTGAGGTGGGTCCAGCGTAATTATCCAAATTGGAGTGGGGCCAACAGGGCTTGATTCTTCAGCTCTGGCTGTGACAGGACAGCATGTCTGTGCAAATCCAGTGACTTAAAAACTCCAGGAAGTAGACCAAGGGTTAGGAAGATGTCTCTGGGTGCTCCACCTCCTTGCTGGTGAGCCTGCATTGGAAGGCAGCATGGGAGGAACTATTTTGATCTCAAAAAACCCTTCCCCTGACTCACCCTAATTCACTGAGTCACCACAGTGACGAATATTGAAGACCTGAAGGAGTGAAACCTTGGCTGACACTTCACTGCGCTTCTAAAGACACCCTAGAAGCTGATAAATCCTCTTAGCTTTTGAGTCAGCAAGGTGGCCGTAGCAAAGGAACACCCTGTGACACGTTCTGCAGCTAAGAAGTTCAGAAATGCCGGCGCTAACACCCGGCCTGCCCTGCAGCAGCCGCCCTGCGGGGTGCTCAAGAAACATCGGTGAACACAGAGGACTTGCTCACAGGCTTTGATAAGAATACAGGTTACCAGGGAGTTACGTGGGTTACCTTCTCCTGTCCTTGCAAACATCGTATGATGTGTTCTCATCCCAATTCACCAAGGACGAATCTGAATTTCAGTTAAAGGACCTCCCTTCCCCCAGGCCCGTGGGGCTGGTGTGCAGGAGCGGGGAGGTTCCACAGTGGCCTGACTTCGGAGCCTGTGTTAACCCACTACCCGTGCTGCCTCTGTGGCCTCTCCAGGAGATGCGACAAGCACATTCCCTGACCCACTGGTGGCCTCGTGAGCACTTTGGTCACATCACCCGTCCTCTCACCTCTGGGCTTCACGCGTTTTGGTAACACAGGACTAACAACTCCAGGGAGAATTCGCACCTGCCCTGATTCTTCATGTGTCCTAAGCAGAGCCAGAATACCATCTGTGTGAGCTGTAACCCTACCCAGGAACCGGGAGCCAAGCGATTCCAACCCAAGACACATGAGGGCAGGTCTCCTGTGTGGCGCGTGAGCGAAGCCTGGTGGCTCCAGCTGCGTGTGTTTTGGAAAGAGACAGGGAGTGACGAGGCTCAGATTCTCCATCACTGTTCCACATAGCCCTGAATTGCTAAAGAGGACGAGGTCTGCTGTGGACAAAGTCTCATGACAGTTACATGTGGACGGGGAGGACACGATGCAGATATTCTCCAGGATCGAACACCCAGAACACGGGCCCCCACGTGGCTCCTGTTCCCCTCTTCCCTGCAGGGACACGGGAGGGAACCGAGCTGGAATCGGAGAGACTGGAGTTAAGATACTCCCTCAATGATCCGATGACATTTAGCCGTATTTTCCTTATATTACACCATTTCCGACATTATTCAACGAAAACGGATGCTTTTTTAGAAGAGTCCAAAGTACACCAGTGTTAGCTTCTTACTTTTTAAATGAAATTACAGACTTCTTTGCCTCATCCTTCCCATGTCTATTTTAAAATACATAACTCGGACCTCGTCCATGGGTCCAGGCTGGCTCCACGGTCACTGTCCCGCGTGCCCCTCTGAATGCCATGGCAAGCAAACCTGGGGTCATGATGGGTCAGAAATGGAAAGATGCCCTCCCCCCACTTTCACACATGGAGAAATGAAGGCCCAGAGAGGTGCTGAGAGCAGCCCGAGACCGCAGAGCCAGTTACACAAACATTCTGCTGTAGAGCCTGGGGTACCATTCACTCATCTGGGTACACCTAAGTTTAGGAGACACTGGGTTAACCATTTCCTTTACTGCAGGCATTCTCAGAGCCTTTAATATGACTGTGTACACTGTGACGCTCCCAGGGGCAGAGGGTTACTATGCAGTGCTTCCCAGACTTTATTAACTAAAGATGTTTTATGCATAAAGCATCAACAGAGAGCCAGTGAGCCCCAGATGTCCCCAGACATGCACCGCCACTGCACTGCCCTGCTTGGAAAGACTGCCCCTTGGGATATGCGTGGCCACACCACCTTGGGACCCATGTGACCCAGCATTTCGTTGCATGCTCCTCTGCCTTGCTCTGGGGTTGTTCAGGCTGAAGGTATGGTGTCCTGCTCACCCGGGCACCCCTATAGCCTCCAGCACAGAACTAGAAACCTACAGAGCCTGTTGACTGACAGATGCAAATACCATACAATGAGAATTATTTCAAACCACTTGGCCAAACTTGAGCAAAAGCCGAAAGACACTTCTGTGTGTAAAGCAGTTAAAAACTGAGTCTTCTCCACTCTCCTACCTTATTTTGTCATTTTCCTTGAAGAAGCTTCCAGATTTGCACTGGGGGCTTGAACTGCTATGGCAAATAATAGCTATATCCTATATCCTAATATGTCTATAGGATACAGAATAATAACAGCTATAATAATAAGAGTAATATCTATTTTCAACTACTTTCTCATTTAAACCTCACAGAATTCCTATAAGATTCTTATCTCCACTTAATAACATGGAAACTGAGGGTCAGAGCAGAGAAGACTCTGGAAGGGACAGAGCTGGGATTCATGCTCAGGTCTGCCAACCCCAGCCCCTGTCCTCTTAACCACTCAGTTTCTCTGGCAGAGTAGGGACAAGGTTGCGTGCCGAGTTGCGCCAAGTCAGCCTGGAGGCAGGAAGTTCCTGACGGTTGGAGGGAGCCTGTTCCTGGAGACTGGCCTGCCCACCCCCCAGCCCCCAGCCCCCGTCCGCCCCCTGCGAAGGGGCAACCTGCAGAGCACAAGTACGGAAGGGCAGAAGGGACTTACATGGCAGACTCCATCCGAGGTCTGAATCCCTGCTGCAGATCCTAAGTTTGACTTGGCAGATTCACAACTTGCTCCTCTCTCTAACCCTGGCCCCTTGTCCTCAGCTGATGGTTGGACCGTGCCCAACGCTGCCAGCCTCCCTGGATTGTCTGGACTTCTGACCCACCGTGGCTAGGGCCCCTGCCACCTGCCTGACCTCCCTGGAGGGACTGAGGTGGCTATATGTTCAGTCCTAGCCCTGTTGATCAGCCCTCCCCCCACCAATGGCCAGCCCTGCCTGGAGGAGCTACGCAGGGTTGAGAGCTTAGAGGGTGACAGGAGGACTGAGCTTAAGTATGCTTAGTTTTAGAAATTCTAGAACCATTTGAAGAATAAATAAGCCCTTTGAGTTTTTGAGCCTCTCAGGCGAAAGTAACATTAAATGTGCAGGATAGTAAAAATGGTAACACAAATCCTTGTGTTCAGTTTTATAATTTGTGTTAATATTGAGTCAACATTTGTACCTAGTATATGCCAAACATACGCTTTTTTTTTTTTTTTTTTTGAGACAGAGTCTCACTTTGTTGCTCTGGCTAGAGTGAGTGCCATGGCGTCAGCCTAGCTCACAGCAACCTCAGACTCCTGGACTCAAGCAATCCTACTGCCTCAGCCTCCTAAGTAGCTGGGACTACAGGCATGAGCCACCATGCCCAGCTAATTTTTTCTATATATTTTTAGCTGTCCAAATAATTTCTTTCTAATTTTTTTAGTAGAGACAGTGTCTCACTCTTGCTCAGGCTGGTCTCGAACTCCTGAGCTCAAATAATCCGCCCGCCTCGGCCTCCCAGAGTGCTAGGATTACAGGCGTGAGCCACCGTGCCCGGCCCAAACATACACTTTTAATTCTGAAAGCAACCTTATGAGGCATAAATTATACCCACTTTACAGACGAGGGCATGGAGACTGAGAGAGCTTAGAACTCTACCCAAGGTCACACAGCATGAAAACAGCAGAGCTGAAGTACAAATCCAGGAAGTCTGACCAAAGTCTGGGCTTAAATCTCCATCAGTACAAAACTATTAGAGGTTCACTGCTTCTGTATATCCTGCCACCCCGGTGGAAGATTTTATGTTATAAAAAATAGAATAACACCACCAGGAGAGTATAGCATCACAAGGAATGTGGAAAGATTCAGACAGTCCTGAGCTAATTCCGTTTAGAACCTCAAATGAGCTGTGTGAATTCAGGCAAATCAGCCTCACTGAAGCCCAGCTTCCTCCTCTATGAAGTAAGAATAATAATTCTTACAACAGGATTATTATTATAATTGAATAAGATTTTAAGTTTCTGGCACATACCAGTTGCTCAATAAATACTATGCCTTCAACAGATATTTACTGAGCACCTATTATCTGTCAACAAGGGCCCCTGGAGAGTGGTCTGGCACTGTACCTCCCAAGTAGTGACACCTCTTCCTTTTCTATCCACATTGAGGTCCTTCTCCAGAATCACTTTTCAAAAGAAAGATCAGAATAATTGGGACTCACGGGATAAGACTCTTTTTTTCAACTTTGGTGCAATCATTTGGATTGTAATAACCAGGTCCTGGGCCTGTTGACGTCAATTTTAATCCACGGTCGGTTTTTGATTTAAAACAAGACATCAATATTTTTGGTGACTGCTTCACAAGGGAATCATCGATATTATAATGCCCTAAGCAGAAAGAAATTTTAAAACAGAATAAGGAACTCGTCTCAAATAAATAAAAAGCAGTATCTTACCCCTAAGAATACTCTTGATAGCTATAAGGCAGTATCACTCCAACGTGGCCGAATGGAAGGGCTGCCTGAAGGAAGCAGAAATAGTGCTGCTGAGAGAACATGTACCACGTGCATCCCATGGGCAGCTCATTCAGCCCTCAGGCAGCCTGGCAGGATGGGAATTATCACTTCCATTCTAAGCAAGAGGAAACTGAGACTCAGAGATAGTAAATAATTCGTCATCCGCCCAAGGACTTAGACGAATCCCTCCACCTTTCGGAAGCCCAGCTTCCACCTCTATAAAGTAAGAATAATAATTCTTTCAACAGGGTCGTTATGATAGTTGAATAATATCTTAAGTTCCTGGCACACAGTGGTTGCTTTGTAAATGTTACGCAATCAACAAGTATTTGCTGAGCTCCTAGTGTGTGGAGACTGGTCAGCCTGTCTCCAAAGCCTATGCTTTCCCGCCATGCCACATGCCCATCCCGCGAAACTGTGACAGAATAAAATTAATTTGTGCACACAGCTTCAAGGAAGAAGACAAGGACCCAAGCTGGAGTGAAGAGGAAGCCGTCTCACCCCCAGTTGTCAGCAGCCCTGTACGTGGGCACAGGTGTTGGAGTACAAACCGGCAATACCAGGCCAAAGCCTTGAAGGTGTCTGCGCACTCTGACAGAGGCTTCCCATTGCTCAGAAGTTAAGGAAATTATTCACCAGGATGAAAAAGTTCTAAGCACAAAGAGGTACACAACAGGGAGCTACAATGCGAGAAAGTGTAAACAGCCTGAAGTCCAAGTTCAGAGGCAGTTATGGGAAACGCAGCCTGATCTGATGGAATGCCAGCTCTCACAATGGTAAATAGGAAGACCATAGAGTCACATGGAAATATTTTTTAAAACAGATATGAGTAAAAAAAGTAAAATAAAGCCCCCAAAGTCTACATGTACTATGATGATATCTATGTACAAATGGACACATCTGAATAAAAATAGATGGGAATCCAGAAAAGTGGAAACAATTACAGTAGGTGGTGGCATCCTGAGTGGGGAAAATATTTCACATTTTTGAAACATTGTAAAGTTGATTTTGTTTTAAATAAAATTTACTTTTCATTGCAAAAGTACTGAAAACAACAATAAGTACATATGAACAAGTTTTATTGAAATGATAATCTCCAGTGATGGCAAAGGTGAGGAAAACAGTCACCCCATAGAAGAAGAGGATAAATCATTCCTGTGCTAAAGGGCAATTTGGTTACAAATATCAAGAACATTAAATATTTTACATTCCTTTTGACTTAGCAGTTCCACTTGAAGCAATTTATATGAGAAAATAATCTTGACTGTACACAGATTGTTAGCTACAAGGATATTCATTGCTGTACTATTCATATAGTGATCAATTTAAAACAACCTAAATTTTCAGCAAGAGCATTTGTTCCTTAATTATGGTACCATCATACAATGGAATACTATATATACATTCATTAAAATGATGTTCTAGAAGGATTTTTTACAACATGAAAAGATATTCCCAATATTTGCTTAAATTTTTAAAAACCACATGTCAGCAACATTTACAATATTGGTATACATCTCTCATCTTTCTGTTCCTCTCTTATATATATGTCTTTCTGTTTTGCTCTCATGTATATATAGATATATATTTTTCCTACTAAAAACAGGTTAAAGCAACACTTGAATCACCAAATACGGAAAATAATGAAAAGCAAAAGCAAGCAATAAAAAGCATTTGTGCTCCCACCACCAGACAGCCAACTGCTAGGAAGCCCGGGGTGGCCGTGGGAGAGGGATGGTGGTCATCTCTAGGTACCAGGTGTCAAGATGAAGGGGCCTGGATTCAAATCCAGCTGTGGGGCCCTGGGCTAGTCACCTGCTTTATGTATCACTTTTGTCTATAAAATGGGGATAAACTAATAATAACAATAGCTCACACTTTCTGAGCACATTACTATGTAGCAAGCACATGATCCCTGGACTTTTTGGAACATTCAATGTGATCATGAATATAAAGCACCCAGGAGAAGCATAACGGATGTTAGTACCCACCTTTACCCCTCCTGCTTTGTGTTACAAGGGGCTGAGGTGCCCTCAGGATCCTCCCAGGGTGGGGGGAACAGGCACATGTGGCTGGCTGTGGAGATGTCCACATCCCAGGGCTCACTGGCGGGGACTCTGGCCAAACCCCAGGGATGCCAGCTTTGTTCTTCTGTATAAACAAACAAGGTGGGGTTTTGCCCACTGGCTGATGCAAGGCAGGGGAGCTTTAACCTGGGCTGAGCCTCCTAATTAGTGCTGTTTTTGTTATTCAGCTTCAGATTGATTGTTTTACCTTTAATCTGGATTTACTGAAATCTGACATGCACTGCAATTTCATCCACACCCCCTCCAAGAGGCATGATTACAGAAGCAAACCTTCCCTACTCCTCCGCTTGGCTCTGGAGCCCAAGGCTGGGGGTGGTGGTGGTTGGGGACCCATTTGAGATGATGTAATACGATGAGGGCTACAGGATTGGAGGTCTGAGAGCACAGGAGAGGCGTAACACCTCTCCCCAAGGCCAGCAGGCATGCTCCTGTGTACTCCTGAATCCTGGAGGTTCCAGAAAGCACAATGGAACGATGGGGAAATGGGTTTTTCTGGGCTCAGGCCTACCATTTGCTGGCTGTGACACACTGGGCAAGTCATTGCAACTCTCTGAGTCTCCCTTTCCTCATCTGAAAACCAGGGCTAAGTATGTGGACCTGTGAGACTGCGTGGAAAACACTCAGCATGGAGTGGGGTTCCGTGAACGGTGCTACTCTCTACCGTTTTATGATCAGATGATGAAGTCACCTCTAGGTCTAGGAGAAAAGGAACACAGCAGCTGAGTGTCAAAGGAGCAGGATGGACTGTGATACCCTCCATCTCCCTCCCCACCAGTGGCCTGTGATGGCACCTGGGGTGTGTGAATTTGCAGACTTCTGAGGTGAGAAGCCATGTGCCCACCGGGCTGCCCAGAGCACGTATGCCTGGTCATGAAAGGGGAGGCCAAGAAGGCTGCTTGGGGGCCCTGTCTAGAGCCAGCTGTTGTTCCCCTGGATGGGGAGAGCTGGTCTTCGCTCCTTCTCCTCTTTGCTCAGTGCCTGTCTCCTGTTCCTACTCCCCGCCAAGCCTGACTCCGTCCAAAGAAACGGCCTGTGAAGAAATGGATGTCTTGCAAATCACATCTGGGGCACTGACCTTAGGTCAAGGCTAGGGCAAGGCAGCTGCTTACCTGGGGCAGGTCCTTTTTCAGTAACAGTGAAAAATCCTCTTTGGGTTTTTGACATAAATCCAGCTCGGGCACAGACATTGTTTCTCTGCTTGCAGCAAGAGACAGAGGCCTGGAGGAAGAAAATATGCCCAATGTGCTCAATGCCTTCCCTTTCTTTGTCTTGTCATCGTGCCTGGGCAAGTGGCAAATCTGGGTAAAAAATCAGACTGAAACCCGTCCTTCTTAGAAAATGAGCTGACGTGAGCCAAAAAAGTCACACTGTGTCTTCACTGTCATCCCAGCTTGAGTATTCTATGATTTGTGATTCCCCAGCAAAAGTCTGGTGACCCAACATGGAACAGAGGGCAGTGCCCAGAAGAGACAGCCTTGAAGACCCGGGCTCACTTCTGCGGAGGACAGACCTGCACAAGCTGTTTTATCATCTGTGAAATGGATCTCCACTTGTTGCAGACTATCGTTGCGGGTGGGGGTGGCCAACAGAGATCATCTATAGGAAAGTATCTTTTTTTTAAATTGTGTAACGCTACATATGCACATTATTTTCATTATTTTTTCTACTATTTTTATTCTCTTTAGGACGCTTAGTCCTAACCATCCCCATCCTGATCCCTAGATGTGTTCCTCACCGTTCAGTCCTTCTATAAGCGCAGCATTTGGGGCACACAAGAGAATCATATTATTTAAGATTGTGATCAGATTTGTAAGCAGTCGCTTTTCTCAACGTTTGGGGACTGACCGGAAATTAACAATTTTGGCCTATCCACACAACACACATTTGAGAATGTCCGATGTGTTCGGACCTCTAAAAATAATAGAAAAAAAACCCCCTGAGATCGTTCTTCTGTTACACATGAATCACAAATATTTTAAATGCCGATTTGCAGTCTCCTGTATTCATTGGTAACAGAGGCAATACAAATTGTACCTGTGATCGCTGGGAATATTTACTGAATGAGTAAAACTATTTGCTGGGGCCAGGATAGTTTGATTTTCTGTGATACTCCTTTGTCAAAAAAAAAAATGTTTCTTGAGAAATGCAGATGGTATTTTGATTTTGTGTTTACAAAGGTGGAGGAATTTAGCTTTTCCCAGGGTCTTAATGGCTAGACCGCATGCAGAGAGGGCAAACAAAGGGACCAGATGGGAGAGGTTAATTACTGGGCATGGGGAGAGGAGCCAGGCTGCCAGAGAGAAGGTAATAACACAGTACCAAGGAAAAGGATTCAAATAGAGAAGTGGAGGATCGTGGTAGCAAAGGCAGAGAAAGGCCTGGAGAGATCTCAAAGCAGTGTGGCTAACAGGATTATCGCATTTCTACTCCTTGCTAGTTGACTCAACCATTGTTCTCCTGGTCTGGAAAAAAGCCTCCTGTAGACAAAACAGTACTTGGGCTTTATTCTTCACCCAGACAGAAAAGCAACTGAAAAAGGGAGCATTTTTGTATACACTGAGTGTGTGTCACTGGGAGATTTCATCATTAGATTAGGAAAATATTCAGCAGGTTAAAAAAGAAAAAAGCAGATTTATTGTATTGCCATGGAAAGAAATCCTAGATATAGTTAAGAAGACAATGCATGTGTACCAGGTACGGCATAATCCTAATTCTGGTGGAGGGATGGAGGAAAGGAGAGAATATGAAAGAAATCGCCCCCAGTTTTTGGTGGTGGTTTGCTTTGGGGAGTAGAATTATAAGGGACTTCTACTTTCTAGTTCATGGGTTTCTACAGTGCTTGAATATATTTTATGATGAGCGTGTATTATTTTTGGAGTCATATTTATACAACAATGAACAAAAAAACATGCACCTAAAATTAATCTATTGGCAGAAAGACAAAATTTTGACTTGAGAAATGGTAATTTCTAGATTAATGACTGTATACTATTGGGGAGTTATTCCTTTGATGCCATGAACATGTATTGCATGCTTACTGCATGCTAGCACCTGTGCTGGGTGCTGGACACAGGAAGCAGAGTGAAGGAGCAGGCAGTGGGTTGGGGAAGCCAACACACGAAACTCTAATATGGCACCCTTCGGCTACACCAGGAGGACGTAGAGAGGGGCGTCCATGCGGACAGAGGCAGCACCCGTGTTTGTGTCCCAAGTAATCTAGTCCTCTCTCGAGAATGGCAAAGGGGCAATGGCCAAGCACCTTCATTATCCCTTTCTCCAGCCACACCTCGTCCTCTCTCCTGTTAGTGCAATAGTCTCCTCTCTGGTTTTCCAGGAAACCACTCTTAACCCACACTCCATTCTCCACCCAGCAGCTGATGGGAGCTTTTTTAAAAAGCACATCAGAGCATGAAATCTCCCACCCCCTCATGGGCTTCCCAGTGCACAGAGAACAAAATTCTAACTCCCTCCTGGGGTCTTTGGGACACTGTTGCACACACTGGCCACTGCCTACCTACATGGCCTCCCCTTCTCCCCTGTCCTCCTAGCTCATACCACACTAGTCATTCCATCCTCAGGGGCTAGGCTCTACGCTGTCCCAGGACCTCTGCACATGTGGTCACCTCAACACTGGCACTTCCTTCAATCCTTGGGTCTCAGCCTCGGAACCTTGTTTTACCACCAAGTCTAAAGCACAGGGTACTGCCAACCCCTTGGACCCCCATAAATTCTCTCTCGGGCTCCAGCTGTTTGTCTCCCTCAAGGCTGACCACAGTTTGTAATTATTTTGTTTGTTTACTAGTTCTTGTCTGAGTTCCCCATTGGAGTCTAAGCCGTATCACCAGCCTGGCACCAAGTAGCAACAGGACCCACGATGGGAAGCCTGGCAGGACCAGAACACGGTGACTTTGATCATTCCCCAGCTTTCCATCTCAGCCACCCACCCCTGCCCACCGATGCACAAATAATGCCTTCAATCTGGGTAACTTTGGGCAAATCCTTTCACCTCTCTGAACCTCAGCTTCCTCTTCTAGAAATTGGGAATAAGAGAATCGACTTCACAGATTCACTTGCGAGTATTAAGTATGATGAATACATAACTCTTAGAGCAGCACTCAGTCATGAAGAGTGCTTCACCGTCCTCGTCACCATTGTTATTATTTTCCAGCTTTGTCCGGGGCGAGACTACAGAGGCTGTGGGGCTCATTACAGCAGCCACAGGCCACGTGTGGCTATTGACTCTGGAAACGTGGCTGGTCCAAAGCAAGACGTGATGTACGTATAAAATACACACTGGATTTTAAAGACTTAGTATGAGAAAAAGAATTTCCCTAAAATATCTAATTAATAATTTTTATACTGATTAGATGTTGAAATGATAATATTTTGGATCTACTGGGTTAAATAAAATACATTATTAAAATTATTTTCACCTATTCCTTTTTCTTTAAATGTGGCTACTAGAAAATTTTAATTGACATTGGTGGCTCCATTATATTTCTATGGACAGTACTGGCCTAGCAGGCATTATATCACTTTGAGTACATTACAATTAAGTGAATCAATCACAGGAGGTGGGCAGGATCTTTGCAGTCAGAAAATAAATATTATTTATAAGTATTATATGAGAAAAAGGAAATTGAAAATGAAGTATTCTAAGACCAAAATAGTTTGAAATATGGCATGATAGCATTAATATCTTAAATATAATTCATATCTATGCATTTCAGAGTGCTTTCACACTGTGTCTCATTCGTTCCCTATGATAACCCTGTAGGGGAAATATAATCAATTCCATTTTACAGTTGTGGCTCAAGAGGTAAAGTGACTTGTCCAAAGACAGCCCTACCAATCCCCATGTATTGTGTCATCCTCGTTCTGTGCTGAGCACTTGGCATGGATTATCTCATTTAATACCTGCATTAACACTATGAGGTGGACATATATCCCCATTTTACAGATCAATAAACTAAGTCCCAAAAAGGCCAAGGAACTTGCCCAAGGCCACATGGTTAGAAAGTGGCCAAGTGAAAAGCTGAACCAAACCCTCCTGAATCTGTCTCTTAACCGTCCATACCGTTCTGCCTCAGCAAATACAAAGTGATCATAACTGGCAAAGCACTGCTGTTAAAAAAACAATTGTCTGTTATGGAAGGATAGAAGTTTATTTTCCCTAGAAGAACCTGAAAAGTAAATGAATAGTGTCGGCAGATAAAGTCATAAATAATATACCCATTGTTACAGATAAGAAAACTGTGTCCCAGAAAGGTTGTATGACAAGAGTGATTAGAATAAGTATTTCTCGGGGCAGTGGTCTTCCCACGGCCTCATACTGGCCTCCGTGTTGCTCACGCTTCTCTCTGGCATCTGCAAGTTCCCGACAAGAGTCTCGCACAGCCTTATGCACCGGTTGCGTAGCCAACAAATGCTAACTGGCTTGCCAACTGCATTAAAATGCTATTTCCCCAAGCTGCCCCCTTCCTTTTATTTTAGTAAGCCATTCGTTCGACATATTTAGCAAGCACATGCTGTGTTCTTACATTGTAATAGTTTGGTGCAGGAGTTTCAGACTTGAGAGTTTTTGCGAAGCTTGGCAACTGGAACATGCTGGAACAGGAATTACTGAAGTCTTTCTTCGAAATAAGGTCTGATGGGATAGTGTATGCGTTAGCTGCAGGATATTTAGAAATGCTGGTATCCAATCGGGCGCGCTGTGAGGAGAAAGCCCAAGGAATCAGCACTGTCCCGTAATCCTGTGGCTCTGAAGGACAGATATCGAAAAGATGGTGCCCAGCACCAGGTCTAAAAGTATTTTCTAAAAGGTGAAACTAGCAGGTAACAGTGATAAACTGACCTCAGGCTTTGAGGATTCGCCCTTGGAAAATGCAGGTTCAAACCTGTACTAACTTCTGTAAACTAACTCAAATTATTCATCTTCTGTTTGGGACTTGGCAAAAATAATTTTGCCCTAAATGCATTTCCACCCAGTCCTGTTCCAGGCCACTTACACTTGACTCATCAGCTGTTGGGTAATTTACGTGATGGGAAGTTTTAGACTCTCTTCCCCATCCTAGGCTTTCCTTCTGAGTAAAACCTCACGTCCTGTCTCTAAGGCTGAAGGATGTGAAACACCTAAACTGTGCATCTGCTTCGAACATTTAAGGGTGTGAGGCCCCACGGGGCGTGCTGTCCATGTGCCCCACCCCCACCAAACCACTGTTTTCATAAAACCCTGCAATATTTTTGCTGTTTAACAGCACCGATCCCACTCCTTTCAGGAAGCTCTGATAAACTATTTTCAGTTAAAAAAACAAACAGAATCAATGTTTGTCAAATGAATGGGGACAAAAGCCATAGAAACTTGGCGATAACATCACTTTACCCTCAGATAGCATGGCAAGTATTGGAGCCTGATCAAGCAAAAAAACTCTCCTTATTTAATAGTCGAAAGCTTGAGAACATCGCCCTGGGTTTTCTCTGCTTGACAGGGGTCAATAACTATGCAAGCATAGAGAGGGGAACGCATTAGGGCCCCCACTTCGCTCTGGGCCTGGTGGTGACGGTCCTCAACACCTGGTTTATGGACCGCCAGGGGGATGTGAGCGAGTGCTCCACCAGCAGCAGGAGTGCTCTTGCCCAGAACCTAAATTGTTCAGAGCCTAACGTGAGTTCAAGTTCCAGCTCTGCCTCCTTCTAATTGTAAAGATGTGTTGATGTTCCCAGAAGTAAGGTTGCCCCGGCCTTGAACATACTTTGCCTTTGCATTCTGGCTAATAGTTAACGAAGTTCTTTTCACGGGTGGTTGTGTGTAATGCTCACAAGAACCCTGAGTAGTATTAGTATTATCATTAGTATTATGATTATCCCCACTTTGCAGATGAGAAAACTGAACTTCCTCAGCTGATTAAGTGGTACGCCAACACTCTCACCCAGGCAGTCTGCCTCCACTCTGTGATATGGATTAGATATCCCATTCTACAGAGAAATGGGTTGAGAGGCATGGCCCCAGAATAATAGCAAGCTTATTTGATCATAGACTCTTTTTAGGTTTAGAATACCTATTAACATACATTTTGAGAAAAAAAAATGTTCTAAAAAAATTCCCAGTAGAGGCAAAATTTTATAAAGTATTGTAATAATAGAATTAGTCTCAGAGTATAGCTAAAGTAACACTCACTCACCAACACGACACACCCCTTGGTTTACTTGCCAGGCCTGTGGTCTCCAATCTGGTCATATCCTGGCATTTATGATCTCTCTCTCCAGCACACACTAACTTTTCCAGAACTACCCCCCACCACCATGCAAATACAGAAAGACCATCAGAGTCTCCACCCACCTGCCTCATTTCACTTCCTACTCAGTCCTGTGGAAAACTCTAGAGCAAAGACTTGAAATGTGTTAATACAACTCTTTATATCATTTGGACTTAGAGACATGACAGGCCCTCTCAAAAGGTTGGGTGTAATTGTTGCAACAGTTATCAGGAAGTTTCTAAAATTTATAGACCCACAGAAATTCTTGGTCAGCCTCACCCATAATCACACTCTTCCTGGTCATTCTGATCTTTCTCTGATGATGGCTACTTTTAATTCCCTCAGAGTCTTGGGATCCGGAAGCAGAGGAGGTGCTATCAATAATATGAAAGTCACTAAAAGAAGGGTGAAGACAGGAAATTCTTGTCCAGTTCATATAGGGACTAGGTAAGACGTAGGGACATCCTGGCAGTTCTCTGTCAGCCACCAAAGGCTCCCTCCCACCCACGGACACAGGAATTTAAGTGTTTACACTTACATGTAACATAAACATAAATATACACCCCCACATTTATCAAAGGGAGGAGAGGAGGAAGCCTGAACGACCCAATGTCTGCCCTCTTTTGGGCTTGGTTCTGAATTTTTTTAATGATCTGAAAGGCATGATTAGTTTCTATAAAACTCAGATCTTCATTTGGGCCA
>CAUYSK010009511.1:0-22828 GCA_963575035.1 Avahi laniger
CTATATATTTTTAGTTGTCCAGATAATTTCTTTCTATTTGTTTAGTAGAGACGGGGTCTCGCTCTTGCTCAGGCTGGTCTCGAACTCCTGAGCTCAAACAATCCGCCCACCTCGGCCTCCCAGAGTGCTAGGATTACAGGCGTGAGCCACTGCGCCTGGCCTTTTCTTATTTTTTTTAAAGATGAGGTCTCACTGTGTTGCTCAGGCTGATCTCAAGTGATCCTCCTGTCTCATCCTTCCGAAGTGCTGGGATTACAGGCGTGAGCCACCGTGCCCAGCGAAGGTTATTTAAAAAAAAAAATAAAATGGCGGAAGATCTCTGATACGTGAACTGCTTAATTTAATATGAATGTTTTTACTTGGGATCAAGCGTGTTATGGGTTTAGTGGGACTTTAGGTAGAGTCTGGAAACACATTGACACAGGGTTACACCTGACTAGAAGGCTGTCCATCTGATTGCTGTGGCTAAGTAGTTACCTTTTTTTGCTACCAGTTAGAGTTTTCTAGTGCAAAACCTTGTTATCATCCATTCAACTCATCTGTCCTGTGGTTCTCTTCTATCAATTCAGTCCAACATAATACCAACAACCATAGGAAAGGGGTTATTTTTCCCATAGGAGAGGGTTCCAGTGCTTTCTGTCACTATAAAATAGTGTATGTCATCTAGAGTTTTATTTCGTATCTGTTTATTTATTAATTTAGAGACACAGTCTTTCTCTGTCCCCAGGCTGGAGTGCAGTGGCACGATCATAGCTCATTGCAACCTCGAACTCCTGGGCTCAAGTGATCCTCCTGCCTCTTAGCCTTCCAAGTAGTTAGAACTATAGGCGCATACCACCACGCCCAGCTAGTCTTTTTTTTAAATTTTTTTATAGAGATGGAATTTCACTATACTGCCCAACATGGTTTGGGGTCTTCTTTCAATCACCATCATTTTGAGACTATCGATCTATATATCAAGAGTTCATTCCTTTTTATTGAATATCCCACAGTTTATTCATTCACCTGATTTCAGACATTTAGATAGTCTCCAGTTTGGGGCTGTGACACAGCTGCTATGAACATTTGTGTATGAGTTTTTCTGTGAACATAAGTTTTCATTTTGCTTGGATAACTGCTTAGGAATGGAATGTCTGCTTAGTATTGTAGGTGTATATTTAACTTTTTAAGCAACTACCAAACTACTTTCCAAAGTGATTATACCATTTTTAATTCCCACCAACAGTATATGAGTTCTAGTTTCTCCACATTCTTGCCAATGTTTGCAATGATCAGTCTTTTTCATTTTAATTATTATGGTTTTGGTTTGTGCTTCCCTAGTGGCTATCATCATTTGAGCCATTTTTTCTGTGCTTACTTGCCATATCAGCACATAGGTTTTCCAAATACTTTCTCCAAGTCTGAGATTGGCTTTACATTTTTGTACACTATCTTCCACAAAGCAAAGGATTTTAATTTTGTTGGTATCGAATTTATTAGCATTTTCTTTAATGGATCTTTTGATGTTACAGTTAAAAAATCTTTGCCTAGCTCAAGGCTTCTTTACATTGGCAGTATTGATATTTGAGCTAGATAATTATTTCTTATGGGGGGTTGTCTGTGCGTTGTAGGATATTTGGCAGAATCTTTGGCCTCTACCTACCTGGTTACAGTAACAACCCCCCTTGTTATAGCAACCTCTGGTTGAGAACCACTGGCTCAACCCAAGGTCACAAAGATTTTCTTCTACATTTTTGTCTAAAAGTTTGTTTTAGTTCTTAGGTTTATTTCCATGATCTATTTTGAGTTAACATTTGCATGCAATAGGTGTGCAGTCAAGGTTCATTTTTATGCATATAGATGTTGAATCTTCTGGTCTTAAAACCATGTAAGTATGAGTCCTAATATTGTTTCTTCTCAAAATTGCTTTAACTAGTCTGGTCCCTTTGTCTTTTCATACAAATTTTAGAATTAGCTTGTCTGTTTCTGCAAAACAGCCTCCTGAGATTTTGTTTGGATTGCATTGATACAGATCAATTTGGGGAAAATTGATATCTTAAGAATATAAAGTCTTTTGTGGGAGAAAATATTGCAAACTACCCATCTAACAAGGGATTAATGACAAGAATTATTATAACTAGAATATATAAGGCACTCCAACATCTCAACAGGCAAAAATAAAACAATCCAATTAAAAATGGGCAAAGGATCTGAATAGACATTTCTGAAAGGAAGACATACAAATGGCCAATAGGTATATAATAAAGAAAATGCTCAATACCATTAGTCACCAGAGAAATGCAAAACTACAATGAGATAAGATCTCACCCTAGTTAAAATGCCTTTTACAAAAAAACAGGCAGTAACAAATGCTGGTGAGGATGTGGAGAAGGGGTAACCCTCACACACTGTTGGTGGGAATGTAAATTAGTGCAATCACTATGGAAAACAGTATGGAGGTTCCTCAAAAACCTAAAATTAGAACTACCATATGATATAGCAATCCCACTGCTGGGTATATATCCACAGGATGGAAATTCAATATATCGAAAAGGTATCTGCATTCCCGTGTTTATTGCAGCCCTATTCACAATAGCCAAGATATGGAATCAACTTAAGTGTCCTCCATTGGGTGAACTGATAAGAAATTGTGGTACATATACACAATGAAATATTATATAGCCACAAAAAGAATGAAATTCTGCCATTTGAAACAACATGGATAGAACTGGAGGACATTAAGTGAAATAAACCAGGCACAGAAAGACAAATCTCATGTGTTCTTATTCATATGTGGGAGCTAGATATTAAAAATCATTGATCTCATGGAGACAGAAAGTAGAATGATAGTTGCCTGAGGCTGGAAAGGGTAGCAGGGAATGGGGGATAAAGTGGGGGTGGTTAATGGGTGCAAAAATACAGTTAGATAGTTAGATAAAATGAATAGTATTTGATAGCACAACAAAGTGACTATAATTAACAATAAGTTGGGGTATACTTTTAAATAACTGAAAGAATGGACTTGGAATGTTCCTAACACAGAGAAATGTTAAGTGCGTGAGGTGATGGATACCCCAATTACTCTGATTTGATTAATTCACATTGTATGCCTGTATCAAAACATCAGATGTATCCTATAAAGATATATAACTGCTATATACCATCCATAATAATTAAAAATAAAAATTTAAAAACAATATCAGTGTTACAGTTTTTAGCATACACAGGTCTTGGGCATCTTTTTGCAGATGTATACCTAAGTATTGCATGTTTTCTGGTGATATTATAAATCATACTTAAAAATTAATTCCCAGTTCATTGCTAGTATATTAAAATATGAGTGGATATCTGTACGTATGTGTGTGTGTATATGTACTTTAAAAATCGCCTGTGACTATGCTCAACTCGTTTATTTAATAGATTTTTAAAAAAGATTCTTGGGGATTTTCTACATAGACAGTCATGTCCTCTACAAATAGAGACAGTCATGTGATCTTACTTAGTAATCCATATACCTTTTTGTTCCTTTTCTTGTCATGTTGCCCTGAGTAGGGCATAGCATATATGCTAGTATATTAAATTCACAAAAATCTGAATTATCTCAGATAAAGTCAGCAAGTAATATTGGCCATTTGAGTTATCCATAAACATTTTTGTATGTGCTCTTCCTGTGAAAATTTTATCTGTCTTTGGAATAGGTTTCTTATTTAGGAAACATTTGTTGAATATCTACTATGTAGTGTGCTGTATGCTAGAAATACAAAGCTAAATGATACTAGAGAAGTTTCTAGTCTACTGGAGAAGAAGGACATGTAAATAATTTGTAAACGCAAGTCATGAGCACTGTAACAGAAATTTCTTAATATTTGTGTATCTACTATCTCTGCTGGAAGGATTGAGGAAAACTTTGAGAAACCGTTACTTGAGCTTGGTCACAAAAGATGAGTAGGAATTTGCCAAGTAAATTTATGTGGGAAGCGGCAAGAGATTCTAGACACAGGAAGTACATGTGCAAAAGTAGTAAAAGAGCATGGCAGTGTTGGAAAGCATCATCTGGAGCTGGAGCACAGGACTATGCACAAGTGGGGAGAGATGAAGCAAGAGAGGTAGGGGGTGGGGCTTACATGCTACACTGTGAAGTTACGACTTTATCCTACAGACAGCAGGAAACACAAAGTTTTTAAATGGTAGGTGATATAAGAATTATTTTAATAAAAGAAGAGCAACTCTGACAGTAGTGGAGAAGATACACTAGAGATGGAAAGACTAACTAGAAGATGTGGCATTTGTTCAGAGGAGAGTTTGTGAGGATCACCCAGGTCGCCAGCACAGTGGTGGTGAAGATAGGGTGGGGAGAGAGATGAAAAAGCCATGAGACTTAGAGGTGAAGTCAATAGGATATGGATTGGATTAATTGCAGGGCAGGAGGGAGATGAAGAAGGTTGGTTGTGATGCAAGCCTGTTGTTTTTATCTTTTTGACAAGGAGACTAGAATTGCTGGATATGTCACTGTTTCCAATTTAGACCACACAGACTATTAGAATCATGAACATTTGTAGCATTTGTCTTCAACAAATTACTTAATCAAAAGAATGCTACTCACATTTCATGAAGTATGCATGTATGTGTTGATGTATGTATATCAGAGAAAGCTTGGAAAAGTTTGAAACATGCTGGGATTGGCCTGGCGTGGTGGTTCATGCCTGTGATCCTAGCACTATGGCCAAGGTGGGAGGATCGCTTGAAGCCAGGAGTTCAAGACCATTCTGAGCAAGAGCGAGGCCCCATCTCTACAAAAAGTAGAAAAATTAGCTGGGTGTGGTTGCACGTGCCTGTAGTCCCAGCTGGAGTTCGAGGTTGTAGTAAGCTATGATGACGCCACTGCACTCTAGCTCAAGTGACAGAATGTGACTCTGTCTCAAAAAAAAAAAAATTCTGGGATTATTTTAAGTTAAACTAAACAGTAAAACACATGTCACATATAACATTTTTTAAAGAGGCAATTATTTCTTAAAGTTGTAAGTGCTTGGCTTCATCTTTCAATAGAACTTCTGTATATGACCTATTAGGTTTTCAGGTGCTTCTCTGTACCTAGCACCATGAATAGGCACTTTTCGAGGGATAAATGCCCACTCCAGTAGAGCATATTTTTTGTTTAAAGATATGAAAATAACAAACAGGTCTTTCTGAAGTGATGGGCCTTGCCAAAATAAAAAAGAAAGAAGGAAAAATCAGGTCTAACTAATGAAGTTCCAGGAGAGTTCAGTGTGGGATAGACTAGTAAGAGAAAGATCAATGGGAGATGGGGGTGATTTCAAGTCAGAGGAACAGCAGAAATTAGGATCTGGCAATGGTAACAACCACTTTTCTAGTGGCTGAACACATAGTATTAATAATATATTTCTTTAAGTAGAAATACCAGGATTGATTTTTCTAATTGATTTTTTAAAAATTATTTTGCCTTCCAGGAATCTGTCTTGAACTATCGTTTAGACCCCCTCGGTGTTGTTGATGGCTTTACTGCTGAGGTAGGGGCAAGCGGTGTTTTTTGCCCCACACATTTGACTCTTCCAGTTGAAGTGTCATTCTACAGTGTTTCAGATGATAATGCTCCCTCTCCTTATATGGCAAGTATTTTTTAAATCGTCTTCTTCTGCCAAACCAACCAAGTTAATGACATATGTCTTTAAGTGCTTTGGTGTAATGCTTGAAAGTGTAAATCATTTCCTAAGAGAAAACCGAAGGCTGCATACAAACTAACACACCAAAATATTATCTCACAATTTCTTTCTGCACTAGCTCAAGCAACAGATAACCTCTTTTGCATTTAAGGGTGGTGCTGAAAATTTGCTTGTTTCTATTTGATTTGAAAAAAATGATAAACATTAATTAGTGACACTGTAATTTCATCTTGTGTTCACACAAATTCTCAAGTTCTTACTGGGCACTCCAGTCCGCAAGCATTGCCTTCCCAGGTGATTCTTACCTCAATAGAGTTTAGGTTAAGGATTTGGTGACCTAAGGCTTTTGAGGCCCTTTCTCTCCCCCTTCTCCTGTTAGGTTTGTTTGGGCCCATTCTTTTCTAATCCTTGGGTTCTTTAGAATACTAGGTATTTCAGACTTGAGCTAATGTCTTAATAGAGAGTAAGATAGCTAAGTTGCATTAGAGCACAGTCTTAACCTTTCAGGTAAATCCTGTGATTTCATCTTTCCCATTTTTTTATTCTAATGAATTACAGATAAAAAGTAAGCCTTTAACTGCAAAAATGATACTGAGTCCTGGTGTCTGATTAGTATCAGCCCTTTTCCAAAAGACAAAGAGAGAGAAGTGGCTAGCAATGCACATGTGTAAAAAAGTTTACAGTGATGGTTTCAAATATGAATTCAAATCTGGGTCTTCACGTTAGGTCTTACTTTTGAGAAATACAAATTACTATAGGCAGTGACCTGTACAGCCCGGTCTTGCTATTTGAAATTACCACCTGGCCCAACTGCTTCCTCTCCTAACACCCTTCTCCCCCACCTTCTAGGTTTTCAAGGACATTAGTAACAACATCTTTTGTTATTAATAAAAGCTGTGAAAAGGGGCATCTACATAACTGAGAAATAATAGAGAAGGAAGGAAGCTATACTTTTTAAGGACCTAAATATGGCCTACTTATTATTGGCCCTGTTTGCTCAAGGAAGGTTGTTTAGGATTACTCCATTCTAAGGGTAAAGCTTTTAGTCAAGAACCTGATCAGTGTTTTACACTTTGATAGAAAAAGCATAGTGATGTCTGCTCATTTATTCAAGGTTTTCTTTTCCCAACAATATTTATACTTGTGGGTCATAATCATGAAAGATGTACAACATTGGTTATTATCAAAAGCAGAGGCCTTTGCTTCACAAACCTGCCTAGTTATTTCATATGCTGCCTGTTATTTAACATAAAGAGATGGACCCACTTTTCCAGAATCATTTTGAAAAAATAACTGCTAATTTGGACAATTAATAAAATGGAAAGTAGAACTGAGATAAGTTTAGTACCAGCATAAATGTATAGTATGCTAGAATGCTAACAATATTAGAATATAGCTGTAAAGATGCCCATGTTGCTTTACCAGGACATCAAGAATGCCTTCGGTTTCACACATTCTATTGACACATAGAAATAGAGAATGGAAAGATAAAGTCTAAAATACCGTGATCTTTCATTAGTGAACAGAGTCCCTGTTGGGCCCTTAGGATGGCTTAGAAACAAGATAAAAGGGTAATACTGGCTGAAAATCAGGTCAAATAAATAACCTTCGAGTACGATTCATGAACAAGGGGTCATTTGAACTATGCGTTAAAAATGCAAAACAGCATCAATCTTTGACCTTGGTTGACATCTTAAAAAAGCAGAATTAGGAGATAAAACATTTTGTCACTCTAGAAAGTACTGGAGTATGCACGGGTTATCATAAATTTTGAATAGATATTTGAATAGATATTGGAAAGGGTATAAATCAGGTTTCTGGGTTGTTAATCTATCCTTTTAAGAATCCTTTCTTTCCTTTCTCTGACAGTATTCTTCAATCAACTATCCCTTATATTTTTTTCTCATTTTACTTATTAGGAATGGGTTCTCTTTGCAAGTGACCCCTTCCAAATCTGAGACCATAAATTTTTCCTACTGTAAATTAATAAAATTAATTTCATTCTTCAGAGAATATTATTGTTTATGTTTTGGTAGTTTAGTTCGTTTTGAAAGGACTGATCATGTTTTAATAAGATAATACATATCAAAGACCAGTAGATCTGAGACATAAAACTTCTATTTGTTAATTCTAATAGTAACCTTATTATTCTAATAATAACTTTGGGACCTCCCGTCACACGTTATACAAATGACTCACAAAGGTAAAGTTTACCACAGAAAATTCTTTGTGGTGTAGAGGTAGTACGGGACTTTTCATGAAATAATTCCTTAAGGATTAACTCAAGCTGTAAAATATCTCTCCAATTGGGAATCAGTGGTAAAAATGTTTTCCAAGTGTTTTTGACAGTTCTTAGCTGTTTAGAAACTACTGCATGGTGAAAACAGGCAGAAATATCTAAAGCAGTTGTGCCAGAGGCAAATTTATGGTATGATTTGCATTATTATCATATTAACAAAGCCATGTATGATTTCCATCCATTTGTAATTAACCAGATCAAAATATACTTCTTTCTTTTCCACTTGTTTTTGTATATTCTCTAGTCCATAATAATTTGAGGAGTTTCTCTGTAAGCTTTTGACCAGAGTTAGTTTATCTTAACCTTACTATTTTTACTCTAAAATGCCAGAAGAAAATGTATTTTCCTTTGTATGTTAAATATAATAGCTTTTTCTAGGTATAAATATTAATATGCTGATCTATTACCATAACGAATATTACTAAATTTAATAATATTAATAAAATTCCAAATAATTTTTCAGTCCCTTTCTAAAATTCTTATCTTGCCAATGCTACTGGTCTTACATTGCTTAGAAATTATTGTTTTAAAATATTGCCTTGAAGATTTTTCAATAATCTATATTTTTCCTTTATAAATTGATTTAGCTACTATTATATTCTTAAAAGCTATTAGAATTGTATGTGTTAAATTAGATAAGTATAGACTTGGTAGTAGTTTTTGCCTTGCCAGTTTTACTGTATGTATGGGAGGAGGTGTGAATGACTGGCAAGGAAGAACAGTAATGTATTACCTGTAGTTGTATGATTATAAAGGCAACTGTTATTTCAGTATATTATACTTTTTCTTTCTGGAACTGGGGAGAAGAGGAGTTTAATATACCATACCATTTTTCACGTAGAATAAATATCCACACTCTGCTCATATAAAGAAACTAATGGTATATCTAGTGCCTAATTAGTTAGACATGTAGAGCAGATCGTGAGAAATAAATTGTTAAAGCTTCATTACTGTTTTGGTTGGGGACACAGTTTGTTAATATGGTATTTTCATGCTTTAAATGACCCATGTGATGAATCAGATTTGTCAAGAACCACATGTCTTCTCAGTGCCCATTTCCATGAACATTTCCCAATATTAATGTGTTAATTTAGTAATCTAATGTGAAGTGTTGTTCACTCGGAACTTAGGGATTCATATATGTTAGAGTCTGGCCCTTCCTTTTAGCTTTATCCACTTCTTTTTACGTCCCAGCTTACAGATCCAACAGAGATGTCATGCTATAGGACAGTCCTGTTTTTTATTTACTCTTAAGTAAGTTTGACATGTACAATGTAGAATCATGAAATGTAGAACATACAATTATTCTACTTAATGACCTTAACTACTCAAAAGTATTAGCCCAGTTAAAACAAATAACTCAGCATTCACTTTTTAAAGCTGAGAATTAAGCTTTAAATCACCACCTGTAGTCATTTGGTCATCCTATTTATTAAGAAGCTTGCACAATTTAGTTGAACTTATCTTGTTTTAATTGTACTTTTCCCCCATTGTTTGGACCTCTGCAGTGATTAGAGAATCATCAGAAAAATTACTTCATATTAATATATTAAAGCAGTACTTCTCAAACTTTAATGTACATATAATATCATCTGGGGAATCTTGTTAAAAATGTAGATTTCATTTGATAGGTCTGGGAAGAGGCCAGACACGCCATATTTCTAACATAAGTTCACAAGTGATGCTCACGATGCTGACCTGAGGACCATTCTTTGAGTAGCAGACAAAACTGGAGGACTCCTAATAGGCCCTTTTAGACTTCTCTAATGAAATGACCATAATTTAGCTTTAACATTAACTCAAAGCTTAGCTCTTAGACATTCAATCCATTGTGTTCTGATATAGAATCAATTTGGATTCTTGGATTCCTTAACAAGTAAATGACAAAAGAGGGGGGGCATTACCTTCATAAGATTTGGATTAAGCCACAACATGACATAAAGTTATTTCTCAAACAAAATTCTAGGAAAGTAGGGTTTTATAGCTTTCCTATAGAACATACCACAGTCCTGAAAGTTACTGATTGAAACTTCATTTTCTACTTTTTGTTTTAAACATCTCTTTTCCCATAAAGTAATTACCAGGCAGAAACTACAGGCTCCCAAATTCCCTTTCTATTTTTTCTATCTCTACTCAGAAATCCAGATATGTAACTTAACTCCCTACCGAAGAATTGACTTTATTTTTGGCTAAGACTTAGGCTCTTTCACACTCGTGACTTTTTACATACCCAAAGACCAATAAATTTTGTTTCTTCGTTTCCTCTCTTCCCCCAAGATACATGGGAATAATCCTATCACCTCCCTTTATTTCCTATTTGATTAGTAACCTCTTTTATATCTTATATCTTAATAGAAATTTCAAGCACTGTGGCCATTGATGTTATATTATTTATTGCAACATCCCTAGGAAGAACAGTAAATTGTTTCCTTGGGGGTGGAAACACAGAATGTATCTCTATTAAATTAAATTTGAATGTTTTTCCATAGAAATCGAATTCTGAAATTTTAATAATTACATGAGTTATTTTAGTCTTTTATATACATATGAATCAGTTGTACTCAATTTGTCTTCTTTTATTTCAAGGGTGTGATTACTTTAGAGTCCCTTGGTAAAAGGGGTTATCGAGTACCTCCTTCAGGAACAATACAAGTGGTATGTGTTTTATAGCCTACAATTGCAATAATCATTCTCTCACATACATATAGAACTTAGCCCTTTCTCCTGCTACTGCTGCTGCAACAACTTTGGTAAGTAACAGTGGGGCTGCAGCTTTGTTTGGAGTTTCCCTGCTCTGCCCCAGGAATGACCATTTGGGGACCTCCATAAAAGGAAAGCATTAATAAGCTAATCAAGGTGAATACTTTAGAAAAATAGTATATGACAGTTTGCATAACTTAAATAGAGTTATTTTCAATATAGCTAGAACCTAACGTTACCAATGCCTTTTATTTAATATCATCCAGATGGAGATTGACCGATTTCAAAGGATATCCCAAACGCTAGTATTGCTTTGGCAGAAAAACTTGGGACCCAAAATTGTATTATCCCTACTGTAATAATTTCTAAAATTGATCTAATGAGATGATTACGTAAAGCAGATATGTAGTCTGACAGACATCAGGGCAGAGATGGCATCATTCCTTTTGGTCTAGGCATTGTTTATTTTGGCTCAGGAGAACCCTTCTAACCCAAAGCAGTCCTTTGTCATCCCTGGCCTAGGGTTCTCAGAAGAATAATTTGATATCAAGGTCAGTTTGTAATTGAGTTCATCTCCAAGTCTGACCCAGGCTAATCCTGCAAGCCCTCAAGTCTGTTATGGCGTTTGCAGCCTGAAAAGAGTCTAGTTGAGGCTCATTTCTCACATGCAGGATCTGGTCTAATCTAAGAAGCATTTTTATGACCTTTGGGCCTTAATGTCTTCAGTGCGTTGTCAGATCACTTTTACTCATCATCATTGTTCCAGTACTGCAAAGAGTCTGTACTTTTGTTTATTTCATATCACACAGGAGTAAAACATAGTATTATGCAATGTGTGCATATATATTGTAATATAGATACAAATTTTACTAAGGAAGAATCATTGCATATTAAAGTACGATTTTCATGGCAAATAGATTTCATGAACTAAAGCAGTGATAATGTTCTGTTCTCTTGCCCCTGGCTATGTAGCTCATGAGATAGTGTGGGTCACTGGAAAGCTAGCTGTCAGTTGTCATAATAATGAGGCATAAACCCAGAGGCAGCAACCTCACCTCTTGTTTGGAGACTGCCAACTCTAGTGGTTAATTTTAAATACGAAATTTGGGTATGTCTTTCATTCCTTGTGTAGTTTAACTATGTAAAAACATGATTTGAAATCCTGGCTTGTTAGTTGTTGTGGTTGTTGAATGTATTTGCCTTGATCTTAAGACTCACTAGATTTCAAAAATCGGATCATAATATTGATGTATTTCTCATTTTGATTCAGTGAGTGATGTCCAGTGCCACGGATGAGCTTCTGAAAGCATGGGCACCAAGTTACCTATTGATGTGTTGGTAATTTGGTTAAAGTCAGATCAGCAGCTTGGGGTTTTGTTTAATAATTAGTACTTTTCAAAATAATGCTTCTTCAATTATTCATAGCCAAATACCAATTGAACTCAATTCAGTCTTCAATAAGGATACATATTTTGGGCTATAATGATGTTGATGATTTTTTTTAAAAAGCCTAGTGTTGCTGCAAATTTGGAAATGATTCCAAGTGTGAGAAAATGAAGTATTATTTAATCTACTTTGACTCTAATAATGAGCTTTATTCTCTAAATTTGGAAGAATTTTCAAATAGGAAAAAGTGTCTTCTTTGAGGACCTATTTTTAATTTTACAATAACCATATGTACCTAAAACACCAAAATGTGAGAAAAAATAATACTGTATTTTGAGAATTTTGTAGTTGATACTCTAAGTGAAGCTAATGTTTAAAATAATTGACCTGGAATATTTTAACCCCATAAGGGTGTATTTTGCTAAAGCTAGTGGAGCTATTTCTTAAAATCTGACAAGGAATAAAAGGTACATATTGTCTGTTACTAATATGAAATTTGTGACTAAAGATTTCAATCCGTTACAGGATTTTATATTATTGTGAAATAAGAAATTAAATTGAACCTTTTAAAAAATACCGAATATTGTTTTGTAAACTTCTGAAATGTTATTAACTTTAGTCCCTGAAACTGAATTATATCCAGTGGGATTACCTTATTATTATTAAAAAGCCTTTTTAATTATTGACATAGTCATTCTGAGTCACATCAACAAATCACGATTTTTAAAGAATAATTTCTATATTGTTTCTTCAGACCTTATTTAATCCTAATAAGACCGTGGTGAAGATGTTTGTTGTGATATATGATTTACGAGATATGCCAGCCAATCATCAGACATTCCTACGACAAAGAACTTTTTCTGTACCTGTTAAACGAGAAATGAAGAGAAGTGTTAATAAAGAGAACATACGACATACAGAAGAACGGTTATTACGCTACCTCATACATCTGAGGTAATCTTTCAAATGAATATGAAAAAATGTTACTTTAGAACAACTTTAAAATTTTTAGTTTATTTTTTTTAAAAACTGCGACTCTAATGAAATAAATGCCCCTTGGACTTTGCTTAGCTTGGGAACTCTTGGTGATGTGCCACAATGCAGAAAGCACATGGCATACCTTCCTGCAGTCATTATTACTGGTTGAACTGGGGGACTTTTCATTTATAACTGCTTAATGTAAAATACTTCATGTCAAGACAAGTGCTAATGTGTGTAGGGCAGCATTTTCTAAACCAATTCTGTTCAATAAAAATGTAATATGAGCCATATATATAGTTCTATGTTTTTCAGTAGCCACACTAAAAAAAAGTAATAATAAGCAGGTAAGATTAATATCGTCTATTTAACCCAGACTTTTCAAATGTTATCATTTTAATATATAATCAATATAAAAATTATCAATGAGATTTTTTTTTTTTTTACTAAATCTTTAAAATCAAGTATGTATTTTACACTTAGAGCACAAATTGATTTGAACTACCCACATTTTAAGCACTCAGTAGCCACATGTGGCTAGTGGCTACTGTATTGGTAAGGGAAGTTCATAAACTTTGTTTACTTGTTCAACCAATATTTATGTGCCAGGCATGCTTCGATACACTAGGGAAAAAACGGTGACAAAATCTCTTCTCTCAGAACTTATATTCTAGTGCTTCCATCAGAAATACCTTTTCCTCTAACGTTTACTACCCAGCTCATGAGTTCTAGGTTGTGAGAAGTCATTCGTTTGCCTTTGAGGTCCAAGTTGACAGCATCCTAGGGTAAGATTTTCAGCCCTGCAATCCTAGTTTAGCTCTCAGAATCAATGAGCAAACTGATTGGTTAAGAGAGGTCTCAGTAGCCTTTTGCCTGTAACTCTCTTTCTAATAGTTTTCTGGTCCCTTCTATAGAAAGTCCTCAATCCCATCAGTGACATTCATCTTTGACTAACCCTTACAGTAAGGTGTGCTTTTCATCAGGAGGGGTCCTCTTTCATCCAGGATTGGGTAGAGGACCTCATTAACCTGTTACCGATGGGGACCACCAGCTGTCTTTCAGTATGTCTGCCTTGCAATGGTTATCTGGTGTGAATAAGGAGTCAGCTGTATACTCAAGTCCCATGCATGAAAAAGTCTGTTAAGATAATTGTTCCCCTTAAAGCAATGTCTAATTGGTTCTCTCATCTTTGTCTTCTGACTGTTGTTCTGCATCCAAAAGATATGTTCAACCAGCACAATGTGTTAAAACTCAACCTGACACTGTCTGCCATGAGCCTTCATGGAAAATGTTAACACAGATTGAAAAATATACTAAAAACAGACTTGGAAAACTTTTATAAAGAGCTATGATATGAAACAGCAGACTATAAGAATACCTCCCAGCCCAACCTAGAAAAATATTCAACTGTCTCTGGTTAAACTTCCATTTGACATCATTCCTCTTGATGTTTAACAACCATAGCCATATGTAACCAGCATTAGCCAGAGTAAAAATCAACTACCTCGGTTTTTGTAATCCCCGCATAATGACTAGATAGTTTAAATGCTATAAAGAAATCTATTTGGGAAAAATAATATACTTCCCAAAGCATGTCCTCCTTCAAATTTGGAAGGTGAAATACTTGAAAGAAAAGAGAAGAGTGAGTCAGTTAGAGGTCTGCTCTAACATACAGCACTGACAGCCAGATCTTTCACTTAGTTTAGGAATAACATCCACATACCCAGAGAGTATTTATGCTACACTGAGGGAAAAACAAAGAGAAATTAGCAATACAGGGTGTTTGTACGTCTGCCAGGTAAATTTATGAGATTAAAGACTCTAGCCCCCTGTACTGTGCTGCAGATATCAGCAGGAGATAGAAATGGTTTCACGTATAGTTTTGATAGCCATTTTCATTTCTCTGATAACCTTTCTCTTTTAATGATGGCTGGGTTTTATTTAGCTAGCCACTGCAAATAATAGCAATTTTTTCTTACCCTGTGATGTCCTCAAAATTTTGTTTCCTGTGTTGATTTGTCATGGGTAGAATCCATTTTAATCTAACCAAAATCATGGGAGGCTAAGCTGTGTGAAATAGGTCAGTCTGTGTAGCTAGAACTTGACCCTGTAGAAGAGGAAAAGTGCGTGTGCTATGGGGTCAGGGAGGAAAAGTGAGATTGTATTTGAAACTCTGTTTTACTGGAATAAGCATCTCAGCCATTGTAAGAAGGAAAAGGAGTATGGAGAATAGTAAGGGAGAGACAGTTAAAGAAAAGCACATACTTTGGCAATTTAAGACCTTAAATATCAAGTTAAAGAGTTAGTGTTAACCTAATATCATAGCAAGATTAATTCTTCTTGCTTTCAAATTTTAAGTACTCATGTTTGTTTGCTTTAAACACTTATTTTCTGAAATGATCCATCTTTTTGTTTATTTGTTTAGGTTCCAGAGTTCTAAATCTGGAAAGATCTACCTCCATAGAGATGTACGGCTCCTGTTCTCTAGAAAGTCAATGGAGGTCGATAGCGGTGCTGCATATGAACTCAAATCTTACACTGAATCGCCAACAAACCCTCAGTTTTCACCAAGATGTTGATAAGGAGTGACAGTTTAAAGTATTTGCTCAATACTCAAGTTTGCAAGTAAAAATCAGCATAGAATAGAGTGTACGAAATTAGCAATCAGGAGAGTGGACCTGCTCTTGTTATCCTGGACCAGTTTTTATTAAAGGATTCCTGAAATGAAATCTACATATTCCAAGTAGACTGGAAACACTCATGTCCTAATCCTTTTTGTACTGTTGAAACCACTTCGTTGGACATGTTGCAATAGCAAACCCCCCAGTTAGATTAGTGTTTACACGTTTTATTTCTCAGTTATTTAATATTTAATGTTTTCCTTAATACTCAAGTGATGTTTGTCTGTAGTGTTCTAATGTAGCACAAATCCTATGTAAAATCATACTATGTATTTTTGACATTAACGTTGAAATCTGAAATATATGCACAAGTCTTTAATTTTGTGTGATGTGTTTTAAGTGCTATTCATTTAAGTTATTGAAAATGAGAATGAAATGTTGAGCTTCTTTAAAATTAACGCACTATGCAAGCATGTGTATTTTTTACATATTTCGAGTTTAGTTTTTACAACACCCCATCCAGGTTGCTCTCTCACACAGCAGTCCTTTAACATGCTGTATTAGCAGTGCAAGGTGGACCGAGCTGCTCCACATTCCGCTTGCAAGTTCAGATCATCATGCCCGTTCATATTCCTTCTACGATTCCTTATCCCAAAAACAGTTCTATTTTTCCTTAATCCCTACTGTAGAAGCTTTACATTAAATTGCTGTCCTATGCTAGTTAACTTTCTCAAATTGTTAAAAGAATATGTACTTTGAAAACAAATTAGTTATTTATATTGTAAATATATGCAAAAAAACTAAGAAATGTGTATTTGGCTTTTATTTTTAGATGAGACATTTATGTGATTGGGCGATCAACCATTAGGCGGTTTCATTTTAGCTCTACAGCTGCCAAGGGAGGGTGAAGATGTCTTGACTCTTGTCCCAATTTGTCACTTCCTTGTTCAGGGTCACAGTGGAAGCCATTTGGCAACTGGAAAACACCACCAAACAAGGGAACTTGAGTGAGTGCATCAAAAATCTTCTTTCTAAAACCCTTGGAAAGAACAGAATGATTTTAGTTGTTTGTGTTGAGACAGTGGGCAGTAGCAAATTAGATAACAAGACAAAAATACTGGGACTGCTGGTAGAAACCTATGACTGTAGGTTATAAAATACATACCACAGGTGTAGGCCAGACCCAGGTGACCTGGGAGTCTAGACCCAGGGAAACAGTCTGGAATTGGGAAAGGGGAAAGTCTTTACTTTGGGTAAGCTATTGAATAGACTACTTAAGAGAATCTGGCCAGGTGATAAGTATGTGGCTGTCGGCTGTGGAGTGGCAAGCAGAAGCCTCCTCTAAGTTTCCTTTAAAATACCAGTTAAAGAAAAAAAGCCTGTTTATCTTCCATAAAAACTAAAAAAAAATTTTTTTCAGTACAAATTTATGAAGATTTGTTGTTAATCTTCAGACTATATGGAAAACATGGGACAAGGACCCAAAGGTTTGGTTGAAATAAGTATTTCAATATATATATCTAGACTTACACATTTGGCAAAAGTCAATTTTGAAAATTTTATATAAAACTTGGAAAATATCAAATTTCTTAATTGAAAAAATAATGCCTCTTTGACCTATCCAGTAAAGTTTACCCCAAGATTAGTGAAGTATATTATGTGCATGTATCTTTTTGCTTGGATACCACACTGTAATCTTTTCAGAATTCTTTTTAAGCACTTTTGGAGCATTTTTTAAGAAAATTTAAAGGAATTGATTGAAGCATCTATGTGCATCTCATGCTATTCCTGGCAAGTTTGTGCAAAGGAAGCATGTGCTGACATTTTGTCTCTCTACTTCACAGAGCATTTTTTGCCCATGTTTTTTCCTCTGTGATGTATAGTCACCCTTGCATCTGTCTGCTTTCACTTGCCCTGGCATTATCTTTATCACACTGGTTCTTTTTCTATCCTCCTTCAGTTATAGGCCAAGACTTTACCATATCTCCTATATCTGTATTCAAAGATTATGTCACTAGATTATATAACAGTTGAGTGTTGGCATGCAGAAAAAATGCCAGCAGACCACCAACATTGTTATGTATGGTAGGTAATAGAGATCTCACTGCAGGCTCACTTGGCAGTTTTGTAGATTAATAAAATGAGTCATAACTGGTAATTCCCTTTTAAAAGGAACTACTACAGGTCAAAAGCTACAGAAAGTCTTTGGAGATTTTCTTATCAGATGAGAATGCTAAAATCTGTCATGAGAATGAAAAAATATTAATAAGTGATGAAGACTAGCTGGAAGGTGCCCAACAGAAGGTTCTCGCCTCCTTCCATTCCCCCCTGCCCCCCAACCAGATCTCTGTTATTCCCAGAGGGTTAAAGAAGGGGAAAATTTTTCCTTCAAAGATTTCATCGTTGGAATCTTGACTCTTCCCTAATTACTTTTGTGAATGAAGAGGTGATTCTTTTTTAACTTAATTTTTAAAAATTGTATAATGTTTATTTTTTAAAAATTGTTCACACGGTGTAAGTATATAAAGTAAATGTAAAAGTCCCCTCCCTCAAGTCTGCCATTGCAGCTATCACTTTACAGGGTGGTCACTGTTAAAAATTTGGTGTATGATTTTTTGGACATGGAACACAGGATCGGTCTAGATGGAGGTAGGCTTTTTATGATGCTACGAATTCATTCTCAATCCCTAGACTACACCTATATGACATTGGATTCAGCCCATTCTACTCCATCATGGATTATCTGTGAGAGAGATGTCTAAAATTTGGACATTGGGAGAAAGAAGAGAACATGTGAATGCCTGCCATGTGTTAGGCATTGTAGGCAGTTTATGTTATTTAATCCTTAAAATCATACTTCAGAGAGAGAGAGTGGATATTCTCCACTTAAAGAAAAGGAAACTTTAAGCTTGCCCAAATGTGAGAGCCAGGATTCAAACCTGATTAAAGAGTATGTCTTTTTCATTCTACTACACTGGCTTTTTGCCACTTTTTTTCCATTATTTTTTCCACCAGAAATACACTTTTCATCAATATTCTTGGAAGTAGTTTATAATTTGTGATGTGATAAGTGAGATACAGTAAGGCAATGCCTACTAATCATTAGGGGGAAAATGACTTTGATTTTTAAAAACCTACAACTTTGGGAATGTATGTCCTAATGCAACTCAGAGGCTATTCAACTTAGTATACTGTCAGGAGGCATGCAAATTCAATTGAAGGAAGTCTTAGGAACACATTGTCCCATAGTCTCCTTGAGACCCCCTTCTACCTCATTGTTCATGGTTCTTTCATTTAATTCATTTAAAATTTTCCTGTTTCAACTTCTAAGTCCCTAAAGAAGTAGGATCATCCACTTTCTAGGTTCCAGTTTCAACACTCAAGTTGTTGAAACTGCTCTGTTTACAGTTATATGACCTGCTTATTCAATTAATGATATCTAGGCTTTGCTCAAAGAAATAACCACTCATCCCAGGATTTTTGGTCTTGGTGTCTTATTTAGTATCCCTGAGTTTATTTTTCCAGTTTCTTCCTATCTGTTCCTTTTATAAAAAATGTATTCTGTTCAGGCACATGGCTCATGCCTGTAATGCTGGCACTTTGGGAGGCTGAGGCCAGAGGATCATTTGAGGCCAGGAGATTGAGACTAGCCTGAGCAACACAGTGAGACCCCAGTTCTGCAAAAAATGGAAAACATTACCTGGGTGTGATGGCATGCACCTGTGGTCTCAGCTACTCAGAAGGATTAGGCAAGAGGATTGGTTGAGCCCAGGAATTTGAGGTTGTAGTGAGCAATGATGAGGCCACTGTACTCTAGCCCAAGCAACAGAGTGAAACCCTGCCTCAAAAAAAAAAAAAAAAGTATTCTGTTATTGGTGTTTGCCACACTCTGATAATGGAGATGAATGTCCTTCCAGCTGTTTGAGGAATGGATGGGGTGAGACGTTATCTCATCTCTTTTACTTATTCCTCTAAACTCTTGAGTTAGGACAACTAAATCTCCAAAAGACCCCTGTTCTTTTTAAAGCTTTTATACAACTAGCAAATTCCAAGCCGAAAAAATATTTTATGCACGTATGCATTGTATTCACCAGGGGGAGCTTTGGTTCAACAGTTCTTGGAGCTTGCTCCAAACCTATTGAGAATCCCTGTCAAGGCATTTCTCAGTGATTCTAATCTCTATGGCTAATTGAATTAACATTACAAATTCAGTTCCTCAGTTGCCTCACATTTCAAATGCTCAGTAGCCATATATCTCAAGTAGCTACATTATTGGATAGCACAGATTTAGAATATGTCCATCATCACAGAAAGTGGTGTTGGATAGCACTAATTTATTAGGTTATTAAGTATGAAATGTCTGATTTCCTTAAGTACTAAGTTTTACAGTTAATATCTCTGACATTTCCCTTTGACACTTCTTGTTTTATGTTTATTGTGAAAGTACATCCTCAGTCTTTCAAACACGTTTTGGCTTCTGATTATGTTTCACGTTTTTTTAGAGCAATTTTTGTGAAACCATGGATAAGTCAAAAAATTCATGTTACTTTCAAATGAGTTCCACCGTGGAACCAATGCAGCACAGACAGCTGGGAATATCAACTAAGTGTTTGCGATGGATGTGACTAATGAATGCGTAGTACGTCTATGGTTTGAGAAGTTCCATTCTGGTGATTTTAATCTTAAAAAGAAGTCACATGGGCGACATGAGACCAAGGTGGGTAATGATGAGCTGAAAGGTGTAGTGGTAGTGAATCCATCCCAACCTACACGTGAATTAGCAGCAAGGTTTGACATTACTATTCCAACAATATTGGGCCATTTGAAACAAATGGGCAAAATAAAGAAGTTGGATAGATGGATTCCACATGGATTAAATGAGCGTCAGAAGAGAAATCATCTCGAGATTTGCCCTTCGTTGCTGTCGTGACATAAAGGCAAACAATTTCTACACCGTATTGTTACGTGTGATGAAAAATGGATTCTGTTTGACAATTGCAAGCATTTGGCACAACAGTTGGATAAAGATGAAGTGCCCAAACACAGGCCAAAACCAAATATTCACCGAAAAAAGCTAGTGGTGTCTGTTTGGTGGTCCAGCACAGGTATCATCCACTACACCTCCATGAAACCTGGTCAGTTGATTGCAGCGGCTGTCAGTTTCACCCAATTGGATGAAATGATGAGGATGCTTGCGATGAAGCAGCCGAGATTGATCAATAGAGACAGGCCAATCCTCTTCCAAGACAAGGTTTAACCACATGTTGCACAAACAACGCTACTCAAGCTGCAGAAGCTGGACTTGGAAACTCTCTGTCATCCACCATATTCACCAGACCTTGCACCAACTGACTACCACTTCTTTCAGGCTTTGGACCACTTTTTGCAAGGAAAAATATTCAATTCTCAACAAGCTGTGGAAAACACCTTTCGTGATTTCATTGCCGCTCATTTTCCTGGCTTCTTTGCTGCTGGCATAAACAAGCTCTACTGTTAAGATGGCAAAACTGTGTCTGTAGTTAGACACAATCTTTGATTCATTGTATTGCTTGTTTGAAATATAATAAACTACACTTTTGATTCGAAATCGGACATTTCATATTTAATGACCTTAATGGAATACAGGCATACCTTGAAGATATTGCTGGTCTGGTTCCAGACCACCACAATAAAGTGAATAAATGAGTCACATAAATTTTTTGGTTTCCCAGTGCACATAAGTTATGTTTACACTATATTTTGGTTTATAAGTGTGCAATAGCATCACAAAATAAAAAATAATGTACAAATCCTAATTAAAAAATTGTTCATTGCTAAAAATGCTGATGATCATCTGAACCTTCAGTGAGTCAGTCAATTTGCTGGTGAAGGCTTTCCTCAATGTTGATGGCTGCTGACTGATCAGGGTGGTGGTTGCTGAAGGTCAGCGTGACTATGGCAATCTCTTAAAAAATAAGACAGCAATGAAGTTTGCCACATCAACTGTCTCTTCCTTTCACAAAAGATTTCTCTATAGCATGTGATGCTGTTTGATAGACTTTTACCCACAGTAGAACATGTTTCAAACTTGGAGTCAGTCCTCTCAAATCTTGCTGCTACTTAATGAACTGAGTTTATATAATATTCTAAATCATTGTTGCAGTGATCAATCTGAAAAAGAAATCAAGAAAGGAATCCCATTTACAGTAGCTACAAAAATACTGATAGGAATAAATTTAGGCTGGACACAGTGGCTCACACCTGTAATCCAAGCACTCTGAGACTTGGAGGCTGAGGTGGGAGAATCACATGAATTCAAGAGTTGGAGACCAGCCTGAGCAAGAGTGAGACCCCATCTCTACCAAAAATAGAAAAATTAATCATGGATGGTGGCACACACTTGTGATCCCAGCTACTCAGGAGGCTGAAGCAGGAGGATCACTTGAGCCCAGCAGTTTGAGGCTACAGTGAGCTTTGATGATGCCATTGCACTCTAGTCAGGGCAACAGAGCAAGACTGTCTCAAAAAAAATTTAACAGAAGAAGTGAAAGATCTCTACAAGGAAAACTTTAAAACACTGATGAAAGAAATTGAAGTGGACACCAGAAAAATGGAAATATATCCCATGATCATGAATTGGAAGAATTAATATTGTTAAAATGTCTATACTACCCAAATTATACTACAAAGCAATAATAACCAAAATAGCATGATACTGGCATAAAAACAGATCCATAGAACCCAGATATAAATCCACACACAGCCAACTTATTTTCTACAAAGACACCAAGAAAATACACTGGGAAAAGACTGTCTCTTTGATAAATGGTGCCTGGAAAATGATATCCATGTGCAGAAGAATAAAATTAGATCTTTGGGCCAGGCGCGGTGGCTCACGCCTGTAATCCTAGCTCTCTGGGAGGCTGAGGCGGGCGGATTGTTTGAGCTCAGGAGTTCGAAACTAGCCTGAGCAAGAGCGAGACCCCGTCTCTACTAAAAATAGAAAGAAATTAATTGGACAACTAAAAAATATATAGAGAAAAAATTAGCCGGGTATGGTGGCGCATGCCTGTAATCCCAGCTACTCGGAAGGCTGAGCCAGAAGGATCACTTGAGCCCAGGAGTGTGAGGTTGCTGTGAGCTAGGCTGACGCCACGGCATTCACTCTAGCCAGGGCAACAGAGTGAGACTCTGTCTCAAAAAAA
>CAUYSK010009512.1:0-11770 GCA_963575035.1 Avahi laniger
AACACAAGTGCTGTGTTTTGTTACACAGTTGCTATAGAAACTGTATGTATTGGATAGTAAATTTGAAAACTCATAAAACCTTTTGGAGACACAAAGATTAGAAATTGAGTTTGATTTATTTAGGTATGTCAAATGCATCCCTGAAAAAGAATTGAAGGACTCTAATCAAGTAAGTGATATTTCTTATGCCACTATTTTTTTGTGCATGTCCTCACCCAAAGTAAGTAAGGAAAATGCAAGGAGTGGTTAATGGATGAAGAAAACAATCTTAATGTGGATAAACTCTAAGGGTTTACAAATACACACACACACATATGTATAGATGTATTCATATGTATATGTATGCATATAATTTTTAAAAAGCTTTAATTAATTACAGTTCAAAGTTTTAATTAATAATTGCACAAAAGTTTGCTACAGAGCACACCTCTGAAGGTGAGGGGGAAAACTCCACAAATAGCTCACACTCAGTATTGACCCATTGTGTAACATGTATTGCTAATATTGAAGTAACTTGTTATAGTTTTCCTTTCCCTGTATTTTTGTCTTCCTATAAACTAACAATGAATATATAAAATGTCAAGATATGTGAATTTAATTTGCAAAGCTGACAAATGTGAGATTATAATGATTTCAGCATTCTATTTTCCATGGAATTTCCTATTCCTTAGAAGTTAATAGCGCTCTTTTAAATGCCTCTTTCAAATTCAATACACAAAGATCAGGCCTACACTACCTGAGTGAAAGGCAGGTAACATAATTACCTGGTGAAATCGAGGTCTGCTTTTGTTCCTTAGTTAGAGAAAAGGGCAATGTAATGCCTTTAAGGCACGTTCCCTGGATACTACTGAGGAAAACTAAACTGGTCAAAGACATAGAAGAGTTATAAGATAAGAAACGACCTTACAATGTTACTAATATTATTATAAAAGTAAAAACCTAAAAATAGTTTATTAAAGGTGAGAAATCAAAATATGCATATAGGCAATTGTAGTCTCATTTATTAAATGTGTATTAGTTAGAGAATTGTCTTTAGTGCCCAATCCAGTTAGCTCACTGATCTCAGGGTACCACAATACTGGGGCAGACCTGGAATCCAGAGTCAATTAACCAAATTTATTTTAAGGTAGAAATATCTCATTTGCATGTACCCAAGCATGAACTACAGTGCTTGATATCTAGTATCTGTTAAATAAATGTTTGTGAATATTTATTACAAGAAAATAGATCATACCTTGAGTTTTGTTGACTACAACTCAAACTCTTCAAAGTTTTATTTTCTAGAGAGTCATATTTGAGGGAAATAAATAGCATTCATTTCTTTGACCCCTCCGTATTGATAGGATGAAGGAAACGCTATGCAAAAATACAGCCCCTCAGCATACTGAGTATTTTAAGCTGAAAGAAATTAAGAAAACCACAGAAGCAAGAAAGTTTCTCTGACTTTCTCCTGCCATCCTTTCTCCTGTTCCCTTTCTCTTCTGAAGCAGATCACAGAAACTAGAATTCCCATCCCTCAAAGCAAGCCATAAAAGTCACTCTCTGAGCTTCTCTCTCCCCTGAAGATATGTATGTGACAGGTATAGGTATCCTGCTCTACAACTGGGAGCAAGAAATGTCATGCAGGTACACAGAAAAGACTCTGAACAAAAAGACCTTGCTGAGTTCCTTTCAGTTTATTACCATTAGGTCATAGTCCTTTTTGTCCAATCATGTTTCTCTACAACAATCCCCTTCTTTCACCAGACTTAGCATAAAAATGCATGGTTTTCTCTAGGTCTTGAAAGTCTTCAGTGTCACATACAACTTTTATTAAATAGATTCTTTATACTTTTCTCTTGTTAACCTGTCTTTTATTAAAGGAGTTCTAGCCATGAACTTTTCAATGAGTGCGGAGAAGGTATTTTCTCTCCCCTAGAGTATGTTGGCCATCACTAACTAATATGGCACACTTATGATAAATTGTTTTCCTTTCTTTTTAGTCTCTATTATTGTCAGGTTTTAGTCTGAAACGTTGGTTCTTAGTGCACTCATAGCCAAAGAATAACCAGAATCACCAAAGTTACGCAAGCATGAGGTGAAGTTTATTGAGGGGAGCAAGATAGGATTATAGAGCAAGAGCAGGACACAGATTTGCAAAGCACAATACATACACCACAGATGATGACCAGACCCCTTGTCGCAGCAGGAAAAGAAAGCCTGGTTATGGTCTGGGTCTTGTTTTACGGTGTCCGTATAGGGATCTTCCCATGGTTCAGACTTCATCATAGAACCACTTGGATTGGACTGTTGAGGAGCTGTTACTGTGTATGTGGGTTCTAGGTCACTTTCCAGACTTTATGGTACCCATATTCCTTGTCCCGTGAGCTAGAGAGTCCTCTGTATTCTTTTGCAGCTGGCATGTCAAGTTCTGATTGGCAGATTAGTAGGGTATTCCCTCCTGCCCCAGATATGGAGAATTAGGGTTGGGCAGGACCAAGATGGGGGTAACAGTACCCACTTTTGTGCCTGGGAAACCAGGAATCCCTCACTATCTACCCAACATTATGATTAATATAGATTCAAGCTATTCTATTTCTATTCAATGTATAAATGCTGAACTTCTTTTTTTGATAAATCTGCCTGTGACATGGTAATAATACCAAATCCCCTAAAAAGAAGTAAACTAAGAGAATGTAGCCTTCTTAGTGGAAGAAGAAAGTGATCAGCCAAGTCTGAGAGATCCTCCTAATCTAATAATGACTATAATGTCTGGCAAAGGCTGGCTCATGTCATGGATCAAAAGTCTTAGAATGGCATAGAACATTTTGAAAAAATCAGTTTCATGGACAATCTCAAAATCTCTATGGAAGTGAGGCCTAGGAAGCTGTGTTGTTAAAGACCCCAGGGGTTCACTATGTGCATTTGAGTTTGAGAAGCTCTTACTTGCCTCAGGGGCATTGAAGAAAAGCATAAGTTTTGATTTTCACTTCCTATCTCTCATTCATTTTCCTGAATAGTGAGTTTATTATCAGCTAATTATTTTTGCAAATGTACCATTGAATGGAAACAATTAAAAATCACCACCAAATATCTACATTAAAAAAAGCAAATACATATTAATAATTTGTTGCCATGGGTCAGTAAGATAATTGCAACATATATTGATGCTAGAAAATTAGTGAAGATAAAAAAGTTCACTTCTACTTTCTGAGAAGGATCCCTGATAATAATAGAGTGAGGCAGTGTTTTTCTGAAATTCACATTTATTTCACAGTGTGTTAGAATTTTAAGAAAGGCTTCCTGAGCTTATTCACTAAGAGCCAACACGCATAATAAAAGAAATAAAAATTACAAAAATAAATCTACCCGCTGTTGAGTGCTCACTGTATGCTAGCCACCCTTCTTAGGTCCCTATTTGTATTAAGTCACACATGTAAATTTCAGATATATGGGAATAGAGTCATTTTTTATTAAAAAAAAAAACTCCCTGATATTTCTAGAATTGAAACCAGAAAATTTTCAATAAAATATCTCAGTGTATGTAAACTATTATTTCTAAAATTTCTTCATGAAGCAAATTACTTCTGTTGTCAATGTATTTGAAATGTGGTATATTCTACTACTCTTTTGTGAATTCATAATAGACATTACAGGCATACCTTGTTTTATTGTGCTTCACTTAATTGAGCTTCCCATATATTCATTTTTTACAAATTGAAGCTTATGGCAACCCTGTACCAAGCAAGTCTACCAACAGCATGTGCTCACTTCCTGTCTCTGTGTCACATTTTGGTAATTCCCAAAATATTCCAAATTTTTCCTTATTAATATATCTGTTATGGTGAACGGGGATCGGTGATCTTCGATGTTACTATTGTAATTGTTTTGGAGTGCCGAAAAATGCCCCCACAGAAGGTGGAAAACTTGGTCTATCAATGTTGTGGGTGTTCTGACTGCTTCAAGGACAGGCAGTTCCTTCATCTTTCTCCTTCTCCTTTGGCCTCACTATTTCCTGAGACACCGTAATACTGAAATTAGGCCAATTAATAACCCTACAATGGCCTCTAAGTGTTCATATTAATATAAAAGGAAGAGTCAAACATCCCACACTTTAAAGCAAAAATTAGAATGATTAAGCCTAGTAAGGAAGGTATGTCAAAAGCTGAGACAATCTGAAAGCTAGGTTTCTTACAACAGAGGTAGTCAAGGTGTAAATGCAAAGGAAAAATTCTTGAAGAAAATTAAAAGTGCAAATCCAGTGAGCTCACAAATGATAAGAGGCAAAACAGGATCAGTGCTGATATGGAGAAATTTTGAGTGGTCTAGACAGAAGATCAAACCAGCCACAACATCACCTAAGCCAAAGATTAATCCAGAGCAAGACCCTAACTCTACTCTATGAAGGCCAAGAGAGGTGAGGAAGCTGCAGAAGAAAAGTTTGAAGCTAGCAGAGATCGATTCATGAGGATTAAGGACAGAAGCCATCTTCATAACGTAAAAGTTCAAGGTGAAGCAGCAGTGCTAATGTGGAAGTGGCACCAAATTATCCGGAAGATCTGGCAGAGATAATTCATTAATGTGGCAACATTAAACAACAGATGATCAATGTAGAGAAAACTTCCTTCTATTGGAAGAAGCTGTTTTCTAGGACTTCCATAGCTAGAGAGGAAAAGGCAGTACCTGGCTTCAAAGCTTCAAAACACAGGTTAACTCTGTTAAGGGATAATACAGCCAGTAACTTTACTTATTTATTTTTTAAATTTCAGAATATTATAGGGGTATAAATTTTTGGTTACCCGGATTGGTTTTGTATAGCTTGAGTCAAAGTATAAGTGTGCTTATCACCCAGATAATGTACATTGTACCCATTAGGTGTGATTTCAACTATTTCCTCCTCCCTCTCCCCCACCTGATTGATTTCCATTGAGTTTTACTTCCATTATGTGTTCTTGAATGCTGATCGGTTAGTTCAAATTTAATAGTGCGTACATGTGGTGTTTGTTTTTCCATTGTTGCAATACCTCACTTAGGAGAATGGTCTCCACTTCCATCCAGGTTGTTACAAAAGGTATTAGTTCATCATTTTTTCTTATGGCTGAGTAGTACTACATGGTATGCATATACCACATTTTATTAATCTATTCATGACTTGATGGGGACTTAGGTTAATGCCACATGTTTGCAATTATGAATTGTGCTACAATAAACATTAGAGTGCCAGTATCTTTTTGGTAAAATGGCTTTTTTTCCCTTGGGTAGATACCCAGTAGAAACAGATCCTTTCACCTAGTGGGATTGCTGGATCAAATGGTAGGTCTATTTTTAGTTCTTTGAGGAATCTCTGTACTGTTTTCCATAGAGTTTGTACTAATTTGCAATCCCACCAACAGTGTGTAAGTGTTCTTTCCTCTCTGCATCCATGCCACCATCTGTTGTTTGGTGACTTTTTGATAAAAGCTATTCTCAGTGGAGAATTTGGTTTTGATTTATATTTCCCTGATAATTAGAGACATTGAGCACTTTTTCATATGTTTATTGGCCCTTAGTCTATCTTCTTTTGAAAAGCTTCTGTTCATGTCTTTTGCCCACTTTTTAATGAGGTTGTTTGACTTTTTCCTTGCTGATTTGCTTAAGGTCTTTATGGATACTGGTTATTAGCCCTTTATTGGATTTATAATATGACAATATTTTCTCTCACTCTGTAGGTTGTCTATTTACTCTGATGATGGTTTCCTTAGCTGTGTAGAAGCTTTTTAATTTAATCAAGTTTCATTTACTTAATTTTGTTGGTCCTGTGATTGCCCTTGGGGACTTTTTCATTAATTCTTTGCCTAGGCCCATATCTTTGAGAGTTTTTCTAACATTTTCTTCTAGCATTCTTATAATAACAAGTCTTAGATTTAAATCTATTATCCATCATGAATTAATTTTTGTGAGAGATCAAAGATAAGGATCTGTTTCCATCTTCTACTATGTCTATCCAATTTCCCTAGAAGAAGAGAAGTAACTAAAGTCAGAGAAGAATTAAATGAAATCTAAAACAAAAGAATTACACAGAAGATTAATGAATCAAAATTTGGTTCTTTGAAAAGATAAACAAAATTGACAGACTTCTCAGTAGATTAACCAGAAACAGAAAAGAAAGGACCCAAATAAGCTCAATCAGAAATGAAAAAAGAGACATTACAACTGATACCACAGAAATACAAAATATCTTCTCTGAAAACTATAAAAATGTCTCTGCACATAAACCTGAAAACATTGAGGAAATGGACAAATTCTTGGAAATACACAACCTACCAAAGCTCAGTCAGGAAGAAATAGAACTGCTGAACAGACTAATATAATGACCAATGAAATTGAAGCAGCAATAAAAAATCTTCCACAAAAAAACGTCCCAGACCAGATGGTTTCACAGCTGAATTTCATCAGACCAGCAGCTGGTAAGTTTAGGTTTAAGTCTAATCTATTCACCATTGCTCATTTACCATTCTGAAAATCCTGGAGTATGTTGCTATATCTACTCTGCCTGTGCTATAGAAATGGAGCAACAAAACCTGGATGACAACACATCTGCTGACAGCATGGTTTACTAAATATTTTGAGTCCACTCCTGAGACCTACTACTCAGAAAAAAATGTTTCTTTCAAATTATTACTACTCATTGACAAGGCACCTGGTCACTCAGGAGCTCTGATGGAGATGCATAAGAGATTAATGTTGTTTTTATGCCTGCTAACACCACATCCATTCTCTAGTCATTGATCAAGAAGTAATTTTGACTTTCAAGTCTTGCTATGTAAGGAATATATTTTTTTAATTCTACAACTACCATAGGTATTGACATGGTCAAAATAAATTGAAAACCTTCTGGGAAAGGATTCACCATTCTAGATGCCATTAGAACATTTTTTGATTCATAGGAGGTCACATTATCCACATTAACAGAAATTTGGAAGATGTTTAATTCCAACCCTCGTGAATGACTTTGAGGGGTTCAAGACTTCAATGCAGGAAGTAACTGGAGGTGTGGCAAAAGAACTAGAATTAAAAGTGTAGCCTGAAGATGTGACTGAATTGCTGCAATCTCATGATGAAATAGGAACAGAGAAGAAGTTATTTATGAATGTGCAAAGAAATCCACTCCTGGTGAACATTTCATGAAAATTATTTAAATGGAAACAAAGGGTTTATAATGTTACATAAACAGAGCTAATCAAGGAGTGGCAGAGTTTGACAGGATTGACTCCAATTTTGAAAGAAGCTCTACTGTGGGTAAAATCCTATCAAACAGCAGCACATGGTATACCAAAATCTTTCTCGAAAAGAAGAGTCAATCAAGGGTGCAAATTTCATTGTTGTCTTATTTTAACAAATTCACAGCCACGCCTTCCTTCAGCAACCACCGCCTTTATCAATCAGCAGCCTGACTGATAAAAGCAATACTGAGGTGAGACTTTCTACTTGCAAAAAAGAGTATGACTTACTGAAGGCTCAGGTGTACATTAGCATTTTTTAGCAATAAAGTGTTTTTTATTGAAGGCATGTACCTTTTTATTAAACATTATGCTATTGCATACTTAAAGACCACATCATAATATAAACATATCTTTTATATGTACTGGGAAACCAAAAGATTAGTGTGACTCACTTTATTGTGATATTCACTTTATTGCCTTGTCCTGGAACCAAGCCTATGATATCTTTGAGGTATGCCTGTATAATCTTTAAGATTCTGAGAAGTTTTGCAATAAGAATATCAGTTTAACTTGTCCCCTAGACATTTTTTATCATAATATTCTCTAGTATAATAGCTTCTAATATCACAGAACAGGTGAGCTGTATAATATATTTTTAGAAACACAGCAACATAGTGAAATTTTTTTTAAATTATGGCCATCTTGGATTCAACTATTGCCTGCTCCTTAGCCCAATGAATTGGCATACATATGTTTAGAATATTTGTGCTAGTATTCGAAATATTGCATTCTAGTTTGAATGTAAATTTCTTGTCAAATTTTACTGAAACTATCTAAGTTGAATTAGGCTTTATATTAGATAGGTAGATTCTAGGAGAGATTTTCCCAAGTGCAAGGTATGCTTAAATGGTTACAAGTAAAAAGAGCATCTGCAGGTCTGTGTATGAGTGTACGTGTTTACTGAGTACACATTGACATTAATTTAATATTGTTTCAATATCATTTGGTTTGAGGTGAACACAATTTACAATATAGTTTGAAACTTTATAAAAGCACCAGACCACAAGATTCAAGCAGCATATAAGTGGCATAATTGGTATCCTTTAAAAGCATGATATTGTTGAGCTATTATTCTTTCATCTCTAAATCTCTTTGTCTTTTTCTGACATCACAAATCATTATCTTTTTCAATGAATGTAGAGTAAAGTGAGTTATCAAAATGTCTTTTTATGATGTTTACCATTATCGGTCAGTGAGCTTTCTTTCTATTTTCTTTGAATTAGATATAAAATCCTTGTAATGAAGAGACAAATCATTTTGCTTTAGGCCTAAAGTGATTTATCTCTATTTTAACCTATGATCTGTGAAAAATTATTTTTTTGTTATACATGTTTTGTGTATATTTTTGTTTCACTTTAAAATTTTACCTTTTCACCTCTCTTTTTGGTGAAAATATATTTGTGAATACAAAAGAGTGACTATAATGAAATGATCACAGACTGAAAGATAGTTACATGCTGAAGATTTTGTTTTTAAGGTAGCAAAATGACAATGAAAGAAGTTTCATGACAAAATAATTTTAAAATATCCCCAGAGCTCTGAATCCTAAATAAAAATTGATTGGAGAGATTATTGAGAAAAAAGGAAAAGAGAAAACATTAGGTAAAAGCTATAAATCCAATTTACTAAATTTTCCAATGTTCATTATGCCACCATTTTATTGCATAATAAATGTGGTTTAAAATAAATGGGGACTGTTCCTAAAATCATTTCTGGAAAAAAATATACATCATATATGTTTGTGTGTGTGTGTGTGTGTGTGTGTGTATGTATATATATGTATATAAATCTGAAGTCAGGAGTAAGAAAACAAAGTGAATCAGTCAGTACTTTGAAAGTTGATGTATCTCAACTCTATCTTAGCTCTTTTAAGACCATGTTAGGATCATTAACAACTGTTATAGATTTTTGTCACTAAGCTGAAAATTTCTTTATCCATACTGCATTGTGAATTGGACAACATTTTTTTTCAATTTCAGAGTTGAATAATTCTTCTTTGTTGAATGCAATAGTTCTATTTAAGAGGCTCCATCAATCACTTCCATTGATTATTATAAATTTGGCTGATTATGACAATCGTTCTGGTGATATACGTCAATAACTTTTAAAAGTCTCCCTCATTAATACACACTTAACAAAAAAGCGACAAGTGCAGTCAGAATGTCTGCAGAAGTTTTCTCTTTTCCCGTACAAAAGAATTGATTAACCAGGTTCAGTCATGTAGTAAAATGGTTAATGTCTCAAAATGATTAATCTCTCAAAATATACAGTATTACCTTCATTGTTAAACTAGGTCAGGAAGTAAAAGTATGTGCTGGAAAATGACTTTGGTTTCCAAGGACTTCATATTTAGAATAGTTTGTAAAAGTCTATGTTTTTTATTGTGTCTTATTTTTCTTGTAAAAACCTTTTCAAACTCAGGTTCATTACTTCATGCAAGAAATATTCTCTAACTAAAAGTCTGAAATTTTACTAAATCAATAACTGTGCTTATTTTTTCTAGGTATACATATTGGAGTGTTTAGGTAAAATTTCATGATATTTTTAACTAACTTTAAAATACCTAATCAAAGATAAAGCAAATATAACAAAAATTAATCATTTTAAAATTATGTGTAGGATTATTGTATAATTATTTTATGATTAATGTTTGATAATAAAAAATTGGAAACAAACTGACACCAAAAACACATGTAAAATGTCAAAAAGAAAGCAGAGTAAGCTTTTCTTTCTTTTTTATGAGTTTTGTGAGAAAATCCTTACACAAAACAAGCAAAACAAAAACTAAGACTTCAAGGGGAAGAACTAATTTATTGTATGGCATAAAATGATACAAACTCAAATATTATCTGAAAAATCAATACTAAAATGCAGTTAAAAGACAAATGATAAAATAAAAAACATTGACACTCAGAAATCAATAAAAGGATGATGAATTTATTTTACAGAAAAGTCACTTGCTAGTCAATGAAAATAAATAAAAATTGGTCAAATTACATGTATTTAAAATATTAGTAATGCCAAACTAGTAACTGTTGCAGTAGCTTTAAGAGTTTCTCTTTCCCCACACGCATGCTAAATCCTATTATCAAATTTAGTGTATATTCTTTAATTTGATAGGTAAAAATGTTAATTATTCTTTATTTTGTATTTGATGACTGTCAATGAGGTATATTTTCATATGTTAAAAGCCACAGTTTTTTTCCATTAATTATTTCTATAATTAAGTGAAAACATACACACACCCACACTTGTACACATATACAGAGAGAGACACAAAGGAAAATACACGGGGAATGCTAACTGTAGCAAGCAGAAATACGAAATATGAGTTTTCATGAGATTCAAATTTAACTGTATTTCCTTTTATACTACTTTAATTTTTAGCATGTTTTTTTATTTCATAATAACATAAATCTTTTCAAATATCCATAAGTACATAAGAACTGTATTGTAATTACAATACTCTTGTTCTAGTTTAGAGAGATAACAGGCTATTATAAAATACCACCAAATATGTCTTCGCTCACAATCAGCTGATTTCAGTCTTTGTTTTGTTATATACAAATGATTTGATATTTTATCACACTGTCAAAAATGACACAATGAGCTCCAGGCCCATTTTTCTATATACGGAAAAGAAGCTGAGCACATCACAAGTGCTCAAACTTCCTGATCTTAAACTTCATTTTGGACTTACGTATAGGCTCATTATTCCCTGAGATCATCTTTCATCAAATTATTATCATTGATGAAATCCTGATATTCTTTTGACACATCAAAATCTCCAGTATAAAAAATAGCTTGGAAAAACACTATCACACATATATTCTCTCTTCAGTTGCAAACAGTAAAGACTTCATTTCCATAACGAAGATTTTATGTTTTTAAAGTTAACATTTGTAAAAAAAAATATCCAAATTGTGTTTCCTTAAGGAAAAAAGCAGAAATTTATCTCATACCCCTGCTTCTTTTGTGGATTTACATCAGGTTGAGCTTTGACAACTTTATGTTTTGTTTTTGATGGTTCAACAACTGAGTATGTCAGAGATCTCCAACACTCTCTTAGAGAAAATCATTGACAACACTGGCTAATGTTAGGAAACTAAAGTTAGCAAGTCTGTGCAGGAATTCATACTAGTGTTTTGATGAATCTAGGGTTTCAGTGTGGAGAGTCTATTTAGAACTCAGGAAAATCAACAAGAAAAAATCAAACTACCTTATCAAAAAGTGAGAAAAGGACATTAACAGAAACTTTCCAAAAGAAGACAGAATAATGATCAAAAAACATATGAAAAAATGCTCAACATCTCTAATCATCAGGGAAATGCAAATCAAAACCACAATGAGATATCATTTATCTCCTGTGAGACTTGCCTTTATCAAAAAGTCCCAAAACAATAAATGTTGGCGTGGATGCAGAGAGATAGGAACACTCATACACTGCTAGTGGGACTGCAAACTAGTGCAACCTCTGTGGAAAGCAATATGAAGATACTTTAAAGAGATACAAGTAGAAGTACCATTTG
>CAUYSK010009515.1:0-18254 GCA_963575035.1 Avahi laniger
CATAATCATGACAGGCTTGCAGTTTTGTTCAGCTTTGCTCAACTGCTCTGTGGTTTTTTAGCTTGCAAGGCTGACAGGTGTCAGTGTCTACTTGTTGCTTTGTGGTTTTAAGCAGAATCAGCACAGAAATTTCCCTAACAGAACTACCATTTGACCCAGCAATCCCGTTACTGGGCATCTACCCAAAAGAGCAAAAGTCACTCTATGAAAAAGACACTTGCACTTGAATGTTCATAGCAGCACAATTCACAATTGTAAAGATGTGGAAACAACCCAAGTGTCCATTAATACATGAGTGGATTAATAAACTGTGGTATATGTATACCATGGAGTACTATTCAGCTTTAAGAAACAATGATGATATAGCACCTCTTATATACTCCTGGAAAGGACTGGAACACATTCTACTAAGCGAGGTATCCCAAGAATGGAAAAACAAGCACCGCATGTACTCACCGTCAAATTGGTATTAACTGATCAACACATAAGTGCATATATAAGAATAACATCTATTGGATGTTGAGCAGGGGGGAGGGGCGAGGCAGGAGGAGGGGACGGGTATACGCATACACAAAGAGTGCAATGTGCACCACGCAATGGGATGGACATATTTGAAACTTGGACTGAGGGGGGGAGGAGGGGCAAGGGCAACACACATAACCTAAACATCTGTACCCCCATATTATGCTGAAATAAAAAAGTATAATAAAATAATAAGAATTAACCTGTTATTTAAATAAATGTTGAATATTTTTTATGAAATGGAAGATATCATTAATGACTTTATTCATCATTAGTGACTTAATTTATTCATACCTGACAGAATACATAACCAGTCCAGACAAACGAAAAGTGGATGGTTACTGGTAACAGAGCTGTTTTCTAACATAGTTGAATTCACCACACGCATCATGAGAATCATCAGGGTGTTTTGTGCTTTGAGTTTTAATATCACCACATGAAAACGGGGCATCAGAAAATGTGTCAAATGTTGAAACAATTTTTCTCTGTCTTTCATCTGATTTTATTTCAAAGTTTGAGGATGCTCAAAAGAATACATTTAAAAAATAGGAAAGTTTATGTATTCTGACTCTACCCTGTTTCTGCCTTAGGGACAGAAGGAGTTGCAGCCCATTGTAATTTATTGCATATTATTTCAATTTAGTCTGCTTTGTTTTTGCTCTGCTATATTTATCAGCTAGTCCAAGAATTGGCTAAATATGAATAATATCTCATTTTACATTATAGCATTTGCAAAATTTCCACCCTCAACACTGAGACCCACCCATCTTTTTCTTCCAAGAGTTACCAGCTGTTAAATAAAGCTCTGACTAGCAACAGCCTGTGTTTTCTATAGAATTTTGAGAACTGGGAAAAAGCCATTTAAAAATATACTTGAAATATGTAAATAATCTAAGTAAATAAATTCAAGTTGAAGCAGCATTATACGATTTGGCAAACATTTAAAAATATTAATAATTTCCAGTCTAAACTTTGCCAAAGAAAATTATTAGAATCTCTCAAGTTAAAATTTCATACATTTCTTGATGTAGCAGTTCCCTAGCTAGAAATGTTTCCTGTTCATATACTCAAAGAATAAATTTATTTCAGCAAAATTATTGGCCAAAACTTAAAATGACCTAATTAATCTATAAAATTACATGCAAATATTCTATACATTATTATAAATGATTAGAACATTATAAAAAGAAAACAAATTGTTTCAATGAAATAAAAGAGTATATTATTATGTCTTGTTAAAAATCATTTTGCCAAAGTTGCTCAGAGCTAGGATGAAAAATCATGTTTAAAGGGGCAGTATTTCTATTCGATCCTTCATTCATTCATTCATTCTTACAACATTAAGGGTCAAGTTTTATTTATTAATTCATTAATTTCATTATCTATTTACTCTTTTAGCAGATATTTATTATAGACATTATAAGAGGCACTAGGCTAGATGCTGGTCATAAAAGAGAAATTCACTTTTATTTATTTTAGCTGGTCATTTTTGCAGAGTCTCAGCTAGTACAGTCAGTGCCTACATGCAAATTAAAGATCAAAAAGTGACCTTTCCTTGCAGATTTGCAAAAAGACACCGGTTCTGGGTATATCAATGAGAAAAAAGGTATCTTCTTTTGCGCAGATATAGCCACATCACACAGGACACAAATATGTCGAGGAAGGCAGAGGCTTTCTGTAATCCTTGTTTCTGCTCCTATGGCCAGGCACTGTCACGTAGAGTACACGGGGACAACCTTATTCAGAGAAGCTAGAACTTGGAAAATCTTAGTAAAAATATAGAAGTCTGCTGGAATCAATTGACTTGAATATTTTCTATAACTTTACTTATATATGTTGAAGTGGACAAATGCATTCCATGGCAATTAGGAACTCATTTTAAAATCTTCTGAGTAATTTAGAGTCTGGTTTTCCACCATTGCTCAAGCAGGTACTTTATGATGGTTGAACAAAAAGTAAGAAATACCTTTGCCTCTGGGTTGATGCTACAGAAGAGCAAAGAATGTTTATGGGCAGTTCATTTAGGTTTCAAGAGCAAGGTAAAGGCAGCAGAACATGTGTTCTGATGACATCGGTAGAGTCGTCATAGTAGCTATGGTCAGATAAGAGAATTTCCACCGTCACTTTGAAACTTTTGACACTACTTGTTAAGGGAGCGTATTTTGGCACTGCGCCCTATTTTCTTCCCTTCTCAGCTGTTGTATTTCATGAGCTCTGAATTTGATAATGAATAAATTTTATTGGGTATTGAGGGAGTAGGAAGGGGTCAAAAATTATCTTCCTTAAATGATGTTTAGTTTTATTCTGACTTCTCTTCTACATTCTATGGGTATATTTGCTAAAGGCTTTATTTGAAAAATACTTGTGTTTTATTTTGATTATAGGTTAATAGGACTGTAGAATAACTGAATATACAGAAATAGCAAACGATCAAAAAATAGTTACCAAAGAGAAGGAAATCAGTAGCTTTTGTTTCATCAGTAAAGAGGTCTCATTTCAGATATCAATTATGGTTTGCATATGTCTCTGTAATCAGCGCTTCTTTGACTTGAAATCCTTAATAACCCTATAAGAATATCGCTACCTTGTGATTTAATCACTGGAAAGAGGTACACAGCAAACAAGCTTCCTCTCCTTGCTTGTGTCTTTGACGAGTTATTAAGAGAAAGTTTTACATTTAAATAGTCTACAAAAAGGATGTATCCCGGGGCACTGGCATTACATTTTCTCATTAATTTAGCTATCAACATACATAAAATCAATTAATGATTCTGTAGATAAAATACATAAAAAATACCCTTTAAGGGGTGTTCCATGGGATGTGAACTTGGAAGATACCTTTTAAGAGTATCTTTTTATAAAATTATAAAATTTGTATTGAAATTCTGTTGAAATCTTACGGAATGATAATAACTTTCAGGTAACACTAATTAAGTCTGAAAATCTGTAAGACATTGAGTAATTAAAGTTCAACACAAATGAAGAAGTGAATTCAAGTTAAAGGAGTCCAGGAGTTTAATAATTCTATCTACTAATTCAAGTTCCTAGATGGGAAAGAAGCTGTAAAGATATGGCTAATAAGGTTTAAAAACTATGCTTCCTCTTTAAATTTGCATGACTAAAAATATCGATAAAGAAACAAAGCAAGAGTTTTGACATTTCTTTTAATATCTTTCCTTACTGAAACTATGATATACTAAAAAGTGATCAGTATAGTTTCTGATATTCTATACTTTAAAATTTTATTTGGGAGGGATATATATATATATAATCACTTGCACTATCAAAATAAAATGAGCTCTAACTTAATTTTGCATATCCTAGTTACAAATAATTTAAAACAAAAGCTGACATTTATTAAGCATTTACACATTCTAAATGTTTTGTACAAATTGAATTCTATGACAAATTTCACAACACTGCTATTATAACCTTCATGTTAAAAATAAGGGATCTAGAGCATAAAAGAAGTTAAGTAATTCCCAGGATTATACAGTGGCCAAAGGCTCCATCAAAACCTTATGCAATTGGGCTTCAGAAATGTGTCCCAACCACTATACTATTTGTTGTAACCACGGTAGTATTACTTCTCAGTATATTACAACAGTGATATTTTTTGTAGGCAAACAAATACCATATTACTGAAAAACAACTTTGACATGGACTTCCTATTTTCACTTTCATAAAATATTAAACACTGTGTAGCACCACAAGGCAAACTGCTGAAACCCTTTAAACTTGTTTTTCATTATTTCCCAAGACAATCAGATATATGTAAAGAATCACTAACTGAATTACTTCTATCTACTATCAATGAATTTTTTTGTACAATGTTTATATAGACTAAAATAAATAAATTTCTACATTTTGATGTCCTTTTTGAAGGAAGGCAGAAGTTTGTCTTTTAAGCAGCATATTTGGATGGTGGGAACCTACTAATAACACTTGTTTTATGAATTTCTTATAGTCCAGACCTTTGCTATGCAACTGAAATTTAAAAATCCCTGGAGGAGCAAATCTATGAATAGAGATTCTCTCACTCTTCCATATAAATGCCTTTCATTTACTGCTTCCTCTGTCCTTTCTCTTCCTTTTTCCCTTTTATCTTTTCCAATGTTTTCTTATGCTTTTTAAAAAAATTTTTCCTGTGCATTCTACTGGTGTTATCTCTTAGCTCCTGTGGTGGGTAATACAGGTTTTGTTTCAGTTTAAATTACGTGCAAAGTATTATAGAAAATGCTGTGATGGTACTGCTTAACAATTTAATTTTGTTTTAAAGTATAATCGTTACATGGAAATATTTTAAATAACGCTAGTTCTAATGCTAATATCTTTATATTTGTGAAATAATTTTGATAAGCATTTTCTTACTTTATAACACCCGTTAATAAATAAACACTTTTAATGAAGAAAAACAATAGACTGATAGGTTAAGTAATGTCACAAGGTTTCAGAATTAGCTGGACAGCAGACATGAAATAGATCCAAAATCTCTAGCTGTTCCTCAGCCTGGATCTCTCTGCCACATTGCTCCATGGGCACTAGAGGTAAACTGAATCAATTAAATTAAATTGCCATCATGTGCTGGGTATTATTGGTGTTAACAAAGACGTACAGGATATTTTCGCCAAATATTAGGAACCTGTAGTGGTCACATGCACTACTCAAATAGAGTTCAGCTCAAGTTAGTGTATACTTACTGTACATAGTGGTTTTGAGGGTTAATGAGGCCTTCCCTGTGCCAAATATTTCTATCAATGCTTTCTTCAGGCCCTAAAATTAAAGTCGTTATTTCCAGAGTTGAAGATTTATAAGCCTTTGAGAGGTCTCCATGTCCCTAGACTCATTAAAAACATGTAATTTAATTCTTTAATAGACAGCTAGGACTTTAGTGTACACAATATGAGATGGACACCTGGTAGATTATAGACGACTCTAAGAGAATTAAGAAAGAAGTAGAACACAGACAGGATAGAAAGGGGTGCGGGGAAAGGACCAGAGACGAATTTTATGTTCATCGCACTTTTACTTCGAGCTGATTTAGTTTAGTTACCAGTCTTACCTCATCTCTGCCTATTTATTCTCACTGGAGAAGAACATCATTCACTTTTAGAGAATGTATAAAATGCACTTTCTAATTCACAATCGATACCAGATATTTTTCTAAATTATTTCTCTTCCTTGAAATTGTCCAGTCTTTCTAAAAACTTGTTTGAAAGCCTACTATTTCCAGGACAGAGCAATTAAAAGGCCAGCAACCTTTTGTGTCAGGCTTCTTCTCATTCAGGTGTATCTGTGTATCCAAATTTTCACATTAATTTACTGATTGATCCAATTAGTTCATTTAGAAAACATATTTTGATCTAGAATATGCCATTGGGGGAAAAACAAATAAATATTGGTCTCATGAATTCACAAAATATATAGATAGACAGATAGTGACAGATTTTTAAAGTATAGATCAAAGTAATTTTGAGTTACTACCATACAGTGATAAGTTTTTGTATCTTCTAAGTCATTTTGTGACCCAGACTAAAAAGCATGTGTTTCCCTTTTCATGCTAATTGCTATCCTGCCACTCATGTGAACTTTCCTGTAATACCATCTGTCACTAATGCATTCCCCTACTGCATCACCAGGCAACAAACTTTAGCGAATCTAATCAAATAATTTAAGCCACGGTGCTAATGACTAATGCAATCTTGATGTATAGATGAGCAGTTCTAAATACCGTTAGGTTTCACATACACTCACAGAATTTTAAAACTAAACAGCACATGTTCTGAGACAGCATCTCCTATAACCACATACTGCACACGGAGATAATGAGTTTCAGAGTGCCTGTTCTAAGATTGCTTGGTGATAGGGCAAGAATCTGGGTCTCAATTACCAATTCTTTAGCCATTCAACTAATTAAATTTCTAGCTGATAGTAGCTCGTTACTAGTTTCTATGGAGATTTGAAATGGCATGACTGTTTGGAATGGGTCTTGGAGAAGAGGAAGATATTTTTTATTAAAACAGTCTTAAAAGTCATTCCATATAGAAAACATTATGTGCTCTGCTGCCACCAAATATCAGGAGGGTATACTGTTAGTTTAATGAGTTTCTCCTCTTCTGAAAGATATTACCAAGTGCTTAGAATACTGTCTTCATTTGGGTTCCTGAATTGCTGAAATGGTGTATTTCAGTGTTAATGAATTTATTTAATTTTATAGGATATCTGAATGCAAGTAAGAGTAGTGTTGGGGTAGAAGGCTGTCATCCATCTGATTAGCAATCAAACCTGTGAATTTCTTGAACCTCAGTATCTGTGGTTAGGAGCTCAGTGTACTACAGGTAAACAAATCAAGTTTCCCAAATAGAAAAAGGAGTTTGAATTTCAATGTAGACCGGCATGTCTTTCTTAAATAGAAAATATGGTCTCTGACATTAAAATGAAAAGTCTGTACACATAATATTATTTACACTACAGTAAAATGTTTTCTTGTCAAGCATTACAAATTCAGATTGCATGCCTTCCTTATTGAGTCTGTGCTTCTCTCTCTGATCAAACACTTTTATACCCAATGTCACTTAAAAGAAGTAAGCATTTGAATCTTTGTGTATTCTCCTACCTGCTAAACAAGCTTCAGAAGCAAAGCAGGGCAGTGACCTTGAAATGTACCCTTTGCCATAATAGAATCATGTTTATTTTTTCCCCTGGTAGAGAGTTTGGAAGATATAATATTTCTCTTTTTATATTCAGATCCTAAATCAGATGCATTTTCTTTGGAAATAGTTTTTAAAATAAATTTAAAAACATTTTTTTTTGAAAATAAAAAAGAACCCGCTTTAGACTCTTTTAATTTATGCTCAAAGCAGCAAAGGTAAGAGTTCAGAACATAATTAACTTAAAATATACCCTAGAACATATCTGACTCATCATGCTTTAATGAGTCTCCATAAGTAGATGATCTCTGCAACAATAAAACAGAATACTGATTACAGAGGCCTTGACTCCTACTTGAGTAGAAAACCTGTAGGGTGTATTCCTGGAGGAAGTTTTAATGTCACTAAACTGAAATAAAAACAAAATTTGACAATTTAATTTCCTTGACTTGCTAATGAATGAGAAAGAGACGAGTCAATACGATTTTAGTATGTAGGCAGAGAAATAATTTCTTCTTATCACATAAATTAAGAAACATAAAATATTCAGTGTTTTTTTAGAAAAAAATTATATGTCTCACGCATGAAGTGATATTTTGTATTTAAAAAGCTAGAAATAAGATGGAGAAAATGGGGTGCTTATATATAGCCATAGATTTAACATGATACAATGTATTCAATGTTTAAGTTTCATCATTAGGCAATCTTTCCACAGTTCTTTACCTAGAAAAATGTAGTAATATCCATTAGTCCATCAGTACATTCTTTAGTATATATCCATTGCTTATGCAGTAGCAAATGCTGGTACTAAGAACTTCAAAATATTTAGTACGTTATGTTAAAAAAATATGGTGTTCTTTTGTGTGTAGTATATATAATCGTCTACTGAAAATTTGAAACTTTAGAAATAGAAAATAAAAGAACTTAGAAAATGTAGACTAGTGGAATTTATGAAAATTATTAATCTTCAATCTTTTAAATATTCTTGCTGAGCTATCTGAAAATTTATTTTGCTTCAGACATAAGGGAATAGGTCCCAGGAGGAGAGCTGTGGGAACTTGACTTAACAAGCCTGTATAAAACATCTGTTTGAGATATAGAGTTTGGTTCCTCCCCACGGAAAGGGAAAAGTAAAGAAAGACCAAAATACAGTAATTATAAAATTGATGGAATTTGTATTCTATATTCCTCTGACAGCTGAGAAGGAAGATTTTTAAGTAAAAGAGATGGTTTTATTATTCTCTAACAAAGAGTATTAACAAACAAAAGAACATGGAATTGCATTCTCATGGATTGTTTATCTTTGAAGGAAACCTATATTGATACCTAGTAAGAACATGAATATTATGATTGGTATAAGATTATCATCAGATCTTGTCAACTCAATACTTAGAAAATTATATCAACTGATGTAAATACTTGTTTTTGCCAGTGGCAATGTTATATCATAGACAGAAACAAAAAAATCAGTATATTAAATCCATAAACAAGCTTTCATAAAACATTTTCAGTTAGTACTATTTACTACGGATGTTGAAAGATAAATAAGGTACAGGTGGCCCCTGAGGTTCATCTGTCAACATAGGAGAGACACAAGTGAATAAATTATTATAAATTATAACCAAATTTCTATACAATTATGGAGAAGGATGTTACTAGCCCTAGACAAATCAAGAGTATCAGAGAAGAATTCACAGAGAAGGGGACATTTGAAGTGTTTTAATGTTTAAAGAGGAGTTTGGTTCAAAGTTGGCTAAGAGGGAAAACATTTTAAGTTGTCGTGGCAACATGCGTATATTACATTGAGATATGAAGGGGTAAAGGAGTGGAAAAGGTATGTAATTGTGAAGAGAAAATAAAATACAGATTTTAGAACACTTCCAGGTGGTCATGTATTTATATAAATGATGGTGAACTAAGAGTGGAAGGCAAACAACTGGGAAGTTGGAACGTTTCTCTTTTGTGTTAGCCACATGAATGATAGCATGCTGTTGGGAATTGAAGTAGAGAGAAAGACCAAATCTGGGCCAAGGTTATCATGAAATATATGAGACCGTGAGGGAAGGTGGCATGTAGAATAGCCAGAAGACATCAGCGAAAGGACTAGTGGCTTCTCCAAAGTGCCCATGGTCTGTAAGTGGTGGCAGGAAAGAGGGGAATTCTGGTCTACCTTCTCTTACCTCCTGGTATTTGGAAATCTGCTGAAGATTACACAGGAAGTAAATGAATATTCTGTAAAGAGACCTAGGCTAGTGGGGAGTCTTTTAGCAAGAAATGAGGGCAACAATGAGCCCAGGGGAATAGATTAGGAAAAATCAGTAGCAGTATAGGGCATCGCAATAGGACTCCGAAGGAAATCAGAATATGTCTGAAGATAGGCAGCAAGAGAGGCTTGAAGTTTGCTTCTTGATAGAGAAGGGTATTCAGACTGGACATGATTTTGCTTAATGTTTACTTAATGTTTGAAAGAAAACTATTTTGTACATAGACTTGCTGTAATGTTTGTAAAAGCTAGAAGACCCTGACCCAAAGGGAATGGTAATTGTGATAAGATTTTAAACTGAAGCATCAGTTTATTATCCCTTCTGCCCCTTTTCTACCCAAGGGAAGTCTGGATTTTCTTCTTTGAAATCTTGCTGGTGCTCTAGGCTGCATCCTTCTCCCCACGCTCCAAACTCCTGTAGTCAGATCCGTATGTCTTGTCTCACACGGTTCTCTAACAATTAGGTGCCTCAAGATGTAATCTTCGGAGTTGTACTATATATATATTTTTTTTCAGCATATTATGGGGGTACAGATGTTTAGGTTACGTATGTTGCCCTTGGCCCCCCCCAAGTCCAAGTTTCAAATATGTCCATCCTTCGGGTGGTGCGCATGTACTGTATGTTTTTATTGGCCATAATGATGAAAGCAGTGTTGAATACATCATAGTTATTGAGTAAAGACCTGCCTAATCAAGTGGCTGAATGGGATGAGAACATCAAGCTAATGACTAAGTGGCTGATTGTAGGTTATGTGAGGGTGTTTTGTTTTTACTTCTGAGGACATTTATTTTCATCCCAAAAATATCTTGCAAAGTCCAGTTCATTCTTCTTTATTAATCCAGAACATTGCATTTTTTTATATTTATACAATAGAATAAACTGGGAAATGTAAATGATTTGGAAATTTACTAAAATATTGGATAATCCTGAGTTATATATCTTTTAATACATCTACAATAAAAATAGCAGAAAGATAATTAGTTCTTATTCAGTGTGACTAAATATTAACAAAAGAAGAAAAGACAGCATGTGAAAAAGAGACAAATGGCTAGGAAAAAAGAAAAGCTATAAATTTGTGGACAAATGCACACACATTGATTAAAATAATGAGTTTCCTACAGGGCAAACAAATTAAAGTTCATGACCTGAGGTTGTTATAGTGGTAGAATCAGTTTTAATTTAATAAATTTAATAAATGAGCCCTAGCATGTGCTAAATATTTTTTAAGTCAGCGGGATATACCATAGAACCAGATAGAAGAAATCCCAGCTTTTAGGAACCTCATATTTTAGTGAGATTACGTACAGGTTGATCATCCATAATTTGAACATCCAAAATTCAAAATGTTCCAAAATCCATAATATTTTGAGCACCAACATGGTGCTACAAGTGGAAAATTCCACACATGACCTCCTCTGATGAGTCACAGTCAAAAAGCAGTCAAAACATTGTTTCATGCAAAAACTTATTAAAAGTATTATATAATATTATCTTCAAGCCAGTGTACGAGGCATATATGAAAAAGAAATGAAGTTCTTATTAGGACTTGGATCCCACCACCAAGATGTCTCATTATATATGTTAATATTCTATTAATAAAATTTGAAAAAATCTAAAATCTGAAACATTTACTGTTCCAAGCATTTTGGATAAGGTATACTCAATCTGTAGACAATCATACAAATATGTAATTGCACATTTATGAGAATTAAATTCTACTATATATATTATATGATAATGTATATAAAACTATATTTATGTACCCATCTTTAACTTTCATAATATATACTAACTTGTATCAAAGAAGCTGGATATTCAAAATTCCAACATGACTTTTTCTTAAACATTTTTTGCTTCTTTAAAGATTTAAAAAATGTTGAGAGTTTGCAAATTATATTACTGCTGTGAATATTATTAGCTGTGGGTATCACTGAAAGGAAACTATTTAATTAACTTGTGGATAAATTAATAGGTCCACAGAGTATTCTTCCCCCTAACTATTTTGGGATCTGTCCTTGTCCTTCACAAGGACAATTGAAAGCTCACTCTCAATTTTTAAAATATAATTTTTGTTTCTTTATAAAACCACGCTTTATCTAATTGTTTCCTAAAGCTTTCCATTACCGTAAATAAAAAAGTTTTTGTTGTAGAAAAATAGTAAATGATTGCAAAAGCCCTTGCATTAATCCGCAAACATTTAGATTCATTATGACACCTTTGGCACTGGGGTTTAAGTTACATTTGATGACGTACATAAATTTGAGTGGATGTAACTATAAAAGTTTCAAAACAAGCAATTTCACACATTTTAATCTGCCTTTTAGATGCATGGGTTAATAAAATATTCCATTATTTGAATCATTTGCTTACTACTCTTTAAAATTCCATATCAATTATTCGGTTCTGGAATTAGCCTTTTGTTAACATTCGCAAACATTTCCACTGGTTTAACTTTTGTGCTTAGCTGATGTTTAAATAGGCAACTTGTCAATTGTACTTTTCTACCTCCTAGAATGCAGGTCTACATACCAAAGTATGCATTATGTTTCCCTTTCTTGGCTAGTGACACCTCACTCAAGCCTACTGCCCCAAATAGTCCTTCATATGCTGACCATTTCTCCACAATTCCCCTGTTACTACTTTAAAACATAGCCAAAATTTCTTTAAGACATTTTTATCATAAAGAAAGCATCTGTATACTTGCCCTTTAAATATAGGAGGATTTGTGACTACTTCAACCAATAGAGTATGGCAGAAGAGACTCGATGTGTCTTCTGAGATTAGGGTATAAAAGACCCTGTGGTTTCTAATATTGTTCGTAGGAGCAATTGCTGTGGGAACATTTTCTGTTAGAGTTCTTCTTCATATAAGAAATCTGAGCAAAAATAAAACTTACTTATTTTCTATTTTATAAAACTCTAATGATATCCTAATAAAAATGGCTTTCCAGCCATCCTTACCAAGATACCAGACTTTTTAGCGAAGCTGTTCAGACACTCTGTCATTTGAATAACACTTCCCTCAGTGCCACATGGATCAGAAGAATTATACCACCCAACAAGGGCTGAATTCCAGATGTACAAAGTTATGCAATATAATAAGATTACTGTTGTTTTCATTCACTAAATTTTGTGGTAGTTTTTTAAGCAGCAGGAGATAACTGGAAGCTCCCCATCAAAACTTTCCTTGTCTTATGAGTGATTTAGTTTGCTCACAGCTCTTTAGTTGGAAGAATAGTATTAGTATATTCATGTCATAAACATATAATCAGATGTTAATGATTGGTGATAGAATTTAAATATTTTCCTTCCTCTAACATCATCTATATATTAACAGAGGTCAATACCTACAGCCTAATGACATAGTTCTAATGAACATATTATAGCCATCAGAATTGGAGAAGCAGAGAAAAATTCTGGAGCAGAAAATTCTGTCTAGTGAATCATTAGAAAAGCCAATATAGGAATTTGCTAACTTTGTATACACCTAAAATTAAATTTATAACTAAATTTAAAGAACATCTACTCCACTTCATGCAAAAGCATGTTTTCTATTTTAACCACAAGGATTTTTTTCAAAATAAAATAAATTGTGAATAAATAATGAACTTCTAGGCTGATTGGGCTGATGAAGTTCTTTCTAGAATGATCTCAGACTCCCATAGCATGGTTTCCTTGGAAAAATATACAAAAATAAATGAGAATATTGTGTAGGTCTTGTTGGTGAAGTGAAACCGCTCTGCAATTGCACTGGGGAGAGTAGGAGGTAGCAGCCAGGCTTCAGACTTGCGTGACTAAACCAGTACAAAGGAGTGTTTGGAACTAGAGGATGCAGCGTCTACTTTCATGTGTGGCAGTTGTACGTACCTCACACAGGTGGGAGGGAAAGGAAATTTTGTACTTTGGTGGTTACTGGGGCTCCGAAAGAATGATTATGCACATTCTGTACTGCTTGCTTTAAATTCTTCTATAAAATTAAATAAACAAAATATTAGACTAATAATTGCTCGTGTCTCGTTAGAGGTTGCCTACTTTAGTGGCATTCTAGTTCCCAGATTCACACTTTAAACAATTCATCCATAAAATTCTATTGATATCCTAATAGTAAAAAGACATTAGAATTAAAATTTGTAAAGAGTATCTCCTAAATTTCCTTAAGGAGTACTCATTGCCAGGAAACTCGGAGAGAAAAGAGACTTCAAGCATTATTGGACAGCAATAAAACAGGGAATTTGGGGCAATGCATTGTGCTAGTAAATTATTCTACCAGGTAAAAATAGTAAACAACACTGAGGTAAAATACCTTAACTACTTTATGAGCAAGGCCACACAGTAGAGCCTAATAAATGTTTGATGGTCCTGGTGGGAGCAAGGCCCTTTCACAGCTATCCTGTGATTGATATTAAAATGAGCAAGAAAAAGCTATGAAGCAGGAGGAGATTAGAGGATTCTGTTAAAGAGAAACGAACCTCCAAATCAACAAAGTCATGACCATAAGAGGAAGAGAGATTAGCTCAGGTAGTCATAGATCTATTATATCTAGCTATTTAATTATATTAGTGAGGGAAAAATATCTGTGACAAGCAACACTTACTGAAATAGATATATAATTAGGGTAAAAATGAAATGCCAAAATGTGTAACATGCTTACCTTATAACCATTTGATACATTCCTCAAACATTAAATACTAAATCTTCTCCCGCTGAATAACCTATGTCACGTTACATGTGCAATAACAGTTATCTGTGAATGAAACCATCCCCAAGGTTATGGTTACGTCAAGTATGACTATTTCCAAATATCATTTAATAAAAATCTGGATAACATAAAATCTATGTCATATTTATAGTAAGTGTCAGCCTTGGGAGAATTGAACATTTGGCTGATGTCAATCAAAGCTAAAAAATATGGTGTACTTCATGTAGTATCGAAGAAAATGAACACATTTGAGACTGGAGAAAAACATCCACGGAGATAATATTTGTATTTCCAAAATAATACTACCTTCTCACTGCACATTATGGATAAAAGGGTGTTAAGAGTAGATAAAGAAGAACTATTTTACAGACTGTTGTAGACACCCAGGATGGAGATGATCATAGCAGTGGGGACGGAGAGAAGTGCTCAGAATCAAGCATTGTGGGCGGGATCAACAGAACTCAGTGACTGCTAAGACCGGCAGATGGGGAAATGCAGGTGGCAAATGTGACTCCTGAATTCTGGAACGAGCACCTTGTCTCTTTATGGGTGTGAGCAATGCTGTCTCTTAGGTACTGGGAATGTCTCAGAGGTGACCAAAGGGTGGCAGAGGAACTTGCAATCTAGCAGTAGTTGAAAATGTAGGAATTTCCCATCTGAACTGCAATGGAAGAGAACGACCTTTAGATTAAATGTATATAGTTCTACTAACAATCCAATAGCCAGTCATTCATTTCCCATAACTACAGTAAAGATGTTCCTCATTATTCTCTTCATTACTATTATTTCAAGTATTTTTCCTTTTTGCAAATGCACCATACCTCTATATGTTTACCATGCTTTTTGTAGTTTTATGAAAATAGAAAGTCATGAAAACTTACACCATGTTGATTTTTTTTTCACCCAACGGCAATGAACGGTTTAGATCTAAAACGCTGTTTGTAAAATGAAGTTACCATTTTTATGTTTTTTTCTTTTTCAGATCACAATTTTTCAAAATGACTGTCACTGGTGGTGTTTAAATAAGAGGTCTTGAGCTTCTTTAAACATAGACATATTCAAAGTAAAAATAACAATTGTTATTTTATCTGTAAAAATGAAAGCATACAATAAAATTAATATTTTTAAATGAATTATTGCCTATGTTATGGAGCTATTTATTCCTTTACTGACTTGAGATATATATTACTGTCTTATTTTTTAAACACATACACAGTTTTTCCTGTTTTAATTCAGACACCCATTGGGTATTTTGTTTCAGGCATGTTGCTAGCTATGGGGGATAAAATAAAAATTAAAACAGAGTTGGTCCCTGGCAGAGACAGATAGTTAATAACCACTGTATTACAGAGCATTAGGGCACTGGGAGAGAACATGACTTGTTTCTGTCAAGGAAACGACACGTGTCAAGGCCAGCAGGCCAGATTGCGCATGGCTCATTTCGCGAAATGAAGGGGAGCACATGGCACCTCTGAGAGTGGAAGAAGGAGTAAGCAGAGGAGTAGAAATTTAAGGAACTGGAAGAGTTAACTCATGGCCAGGTGAGGAAGAGCCTTTCAAGCCATAGATACATTTGAACTGGTTCCCTTGGGCAAATGGGCACTTCCCCACAGGTGTTCAATAGGGAAGGGACATAAGATTCCCATGTTTTAGAAAGATCTATCTGGCTCCAAGGTGAAAAGTGAGTTGGTAAGCAACAGGCAAGAAAAACAAAGTGAGATCCAATAGGCAGTTGCATGAATTTAGTCAGGAAATGAATGTCACCTGGATATGGAGAGGTATCTATGGCGATAGAGTGAATCCCAGTGGTTAGGAGAGATACTGGCCTACCGAGCTGACACAGTTTAGCAGATTGGCTGTGGAAGGGGAGAAACAAGCACGGGTCACAATGACACCCGGGTTTCTAATTAACCAAAGCATTTACTTATGTAGTACAAGTCGCATGGGCACAGTCTCTTCTTTTAAGTGTGCTGGGTCATTTAAACACTGCTTTAGTAACATAGATTGAGTTGCCACATTCTTACTTCATTCTACAAATCACAACTAAGCCTTTACCATTCTGGGTACTAAAAATGCAGCGGTGACCACAGAATCTTTTTTATGTGCCAGCAACGCAGATGAAGATGAATGTAGGTTTGTGTCTTCTAATGTGCTAATGCAATCCCTGGTGGGCATTCTGCATGGCAATAAAAAGCACAGACTGTGAAGATAGACTCGAGTTTTGAACTCTAATTCTGCCACTTATTGGCTCTGATGTTAATTAACTTACTTCAACTTTAAGCATCTGTTTTATCACGAATGAAAGGGGGATAATGATCCTCTCTCAGACTTTTAGATTTTCATTTAAATTTGTTGTCATAAAGGTATTTTTACTCCTTTCTGTCCCTTGAAATGTAACAAAAATGACTAAATCAATTAAGAGATTAAAAGAGGGAGTGTGAGTTGCAATTTCCAATGAAACAGAGAAATTACCACCAAGCCTCATCACATATCGTGAAAAACGTAGTGGCCAAACACAATTTTTGCTTTAAATGAGAGATGATGTCGAGAGTTGACATGTACCTTTTCTGAATTTGGGAAAGGTTATATGTCCCCAGTACTGAGATTTTCAGTCCTCAGAGGCGTATTTGCTGATCCTAGCCACAGGGTATGTGAGCAAGATGAAAGAAGAGACCCATCTGAACGCCCAGAGAGGCTGGGGTGTGTGTGTGTGCAGGTGAAGGAGGAATGTCACAGAGCCCCTTCTTTACTGTCTGGAACATGGTTCTCAGTGGAGGGAGTCAGCCTTGGCCTAAAGCAGGGTGAGGTGGGAAGGAGGAGCCTTGTGTAGGCTCAGCGCTGCCTGTCGGAGCAGAGACAGAAGATGTAACAGGTGTTACAGGAAGCATATGTCCAGGAGGGCTCTACCCCAACCAAGCAGAGCATGGTGCAAACTAAGCCCATCTGTGCCTCAGGGAACAGGGCATGAGAAAATGTTTAGTTTTAAAAAATAAAAGATTAAAAAGAAAATCTGTAGTTGAAGCTTTGACCGAAATAAATCTTTCATAATATTATAGGCATTAACTTGTGTAGGACATCTTTAGAATCAAGGAATTAGAGTTCTCTTTCTTTGTAAAAAAAATACTTTTAATTAACATTTAAAACACATACAGAAAGTTACATAAAATACACTTCCAAAGCAAACATTTATGTAAATATCCAGTGACCACCCAGGTGAGAAATAGAAAATTGTCAGCACCCAGAAGCTTCTACTCTTTCCTTTTTTGATCATCCACTCTTCCTCTCTGTCGGAAGTACTGTCTGCTAATTTTTATGAGAATAATTTCATTTCTTTTTCATAGTTTTACCGCTTCTCTGTGTTCCCCCAAACAATGTGATTTAATGTTTCCTATTTTTGACTATTATGCAAATAGATCATACCATATTCCTTCATAATGCCACCATTATGTTTTTAAGATTCATCCATGCCATTGCATGATGGTAATTTATTCATTTTCATGATTGTATATAATATCTTGTTATGAATATATATCCCAATTCACTTAATATTTATACTCTTAATGCATGGATTATATTTCTATTTCTATTTCTACTTCTACTTTTTCTTTTAACAAGTAGAGGTATTTAAAATTGTGAGATATTTTTCCTAATGGCAGGACATGCTTATTTTGAGCTAAAATGCAGAACATAAAACAGTTTTAGAAAATAAGCATTTCTCTATTAAGGAAAATTATCCCATGCATCTGGAATTAAAATCCATAGGAACTCTAAGAAAGATAGTCTCTCTTCATTATCAGAAATAGTAAAATTGTCCTTTGTATACACAATATGCATATTGGAGTTAAATTGTAAAGTACAGGAACATTATGAAAATCTCATATAGCTTTCTGCTATTCATGAGTCAGCTTGGTGTAATAGATGATGTATTAATAGTTCAGTCCAGGTACTTCAGGTTGTAAGGTCATAGGTCACTAAAGCTAACATTAGAATATGGCATTTCATTGTTAAGAGTATAATAAGGACATGTTATATTCTTACCTAAGAAAAACTTCAAATAGCTAAATAAAACTTGTTCTGTGGAAAATGGAATAGAGAAGTAAGTCAAATGTTTTCCTCTGTC